>BQNB010047774.1:22405-42921 GCA_026074375.1 Tanacetum coccineum | reverse complement strand
TATATTTTTGAGTATTTATAACTACTAAATAAAATCAACAATTAAAATGAACAATTAAAAGCTATTAAACACTTAAACAAATTAACGGGAGCAACTAAAAGCGACAAATAAGCAAATACACTAAAATTAACTCCTAAAAATGTAAACTAAATTTCTAAACCTAAAATAGGACAAAAGAAAATTTTAAGAAAAAGAAAAATATTTTTTTTGATTATTTTTGAATTTATTATGAATTAAAAACTAATTTAATCTAATTAAATCCTAAAAAATAGCAAATTAAGTCCTAAAAATTGAGAAAAATGATTTTTAAACTTAGAAAAGTCTAAAATAACATAAAAACTCAGAAAACTATTTTTAACTATTTTTAAAATTAAAATCCTATTTTTAAAATTAAAAATAAAAGCTCAAAAAAGGAAAATAAAAATCTAAAAGGTGTAAAAATGATTTTTCTGAATGTAAAACTAAAAGTAATTTTTATAAAACTAAAAACTATTTTTTTTAATTTTCTGAAACTTTTTTCTATTTTTTTATGATTTTTCGAAAATAAAAACCTTAGAAAAATGATTAAAAATAAAATATAAGCTAGAAAATTATGAAAAATTTAGGAAAAGTCTAAAATGCAACTAAGATCACTAGAAAAATAAAAGGAGCAGCTCAACTTATCAAAATAGCTGTGAATGTAGCTTATTATGCTACGGCTTATAATGAAAATAAGAAAAGGAAAACGTGCTTATTAATTAAATAGGATGGGACAATAATGAATTGTCCCACCTAGTGCAATGGTAAAACGTGTGTGCAGTGTGTGTGAGGTCCTGGGTTCGAAGGGTGTCTAACACCTTTTTGCTATTTTTTTATTTTTTCACTTTTAACTAAAACTAAAAGCTGGAACTTATTAAGGACACAATTTTAAGCACTTTTAATAAATGGAGCTTAAGCTCAAACTCAAAATTCAGCTCATAAAGAGCTTTTGAAAGTCTGTCTACAGTAAGTGGGCTTTTAAGCTCACTTTTGCTTGTTTTAACTAAAAGCTTTGCACACAGCTTAATTTAAGCTCAATTTAAAAACCAAAAGATGTTCTAAGCAGCTTATAATGTCTACAAGCTAGTTCTAATCAGCTTATTTGGCCACTAACACTCTACACTATCTGAATTTGAAGATCAAAGTGCTAAACTCAGGAAACAATTCAAAAAGCACAATTTTAAGAAAAGCTCAAATGCTAAATAAGCCAAGTCCTAAGCTGAGCTTATGAAAACTAATTAATCTAATCATAAGCCATAAATTCAAGCAAGAAAATAAGATACTACAACTTAAAATTCAAAATTTAAAAGACTAAATTATATGACTACTGTTTTTGGCTTTTTGGCTAATTTTATGACTTTTTAAGCTAAATTCAACTAAGCAATTAAACTAGAAACTATAAAGCAAGACCTAAATTATATTAAGCTATATAAATACTATTAACTCACTGATTTTAAGACCCTAGATCCTAAAATTACTAGCCTAAATGCAATCAAAAAGGATAGCAGTAGTAACAAAGGTTACTACTGCATATGCAAATGTCAAAAGGGACTAGGAACAAATGCAGTAGACAAAGGGTGTCTCTACTGCATAAAATCCACTCAAAGAGTGTAACTAAACTTGATACCAACAAGTATCAAGCTCACAAGAGCTTGAGTTAAATTATAGCAATCAAAATGCAAAGAGAAAGTTCCCCTGGTGCACAGACAACACAATAAGCCACAGAATCATCCTAAGCTCAAATTAACTTAACAAATTTATCCAAAACTTAATCAAATATAATATTCTAACTAACCAAAGAGAAATCACCAAATTCCTTTGACTTTTGATGGTCAATTAGCACTAATCCAAACACCCCTTAATTACTATGACAGATTTCACAAAGCTTTGAAAATGAAATCTACTTATCTAAACCTTTATACCAGATATCAATGAGTTTTTAACAAGCTTAATAAACATGAATTCATAACCTAATAAGCCAAAATCTAAGATCTACTCTTATGCTATCTATTTTTTGGTTTTTGAGATTTTTTTAGACTAAGTGTAGGAAAACTAAGATATAAAACTATTAAGCTGAAATTTAAGAACAAAGGAATTGAAAAGAAAACTTACTAATTGCTTCAGCTTAACAGAAGCTTATAGGCTCTATGAGCTTATCAACAGCTCTGGCTTATCCAAGGATAAGCCAGTAAAGTCCTTGTGAGCCCTTCCATGATTGGCTCACCTTCCATAAGCTTTAAAAGTCCAAAGTAGTTAAGGTATTAACTGATTTTAGGATTTAAGTAGTATTAAGACTGAATTAAGCTCTATCTAAGCTTAGAGACTTAGAGAGCTATTGAGAGCTTATAGAGAGCTTATGAGTCATTAACATGAGAACACTAGAGCTATTTGAGAATTTATAACAATTTTATTAAAAGAAGACTGACTTTCATTTACTAAAAGCTTGTTACATTACTAGAAAGAGATTACAATAGGAATTTAAAGAAAATACATGAAAATTTCATAAGCTAAACTAAATTAAGCTAAAAAATTACAAGAAAAGAAGATGCTCCTGTGTGTGAGTGAGGGCCTTTTATAGCTGCTGAGAGAACCTTCTAAGGTCTAAGCACTCTTACACACTCCTTTTAATCTCTGCCCTTTGTTCATCCCAATCATTGGATATTTACTTTGGGACGTTGGATCGCATATGTGCACACACGGATTGCCAGTGTGGCAATCCGTGATTATGATACCTTGTGCTTTCCCTAAGAGTGACTCAAGTGGCATTCCCCTTATGGGTTTCCACCAATAAGGACCTCTGAATATGATTTAACCCTGCCATCTTGCTCTTGAACCCTTGAATTGTCCATTTTATCCTTCAATTAAAAAAAACCCTTTGTTTTACCCTCAGTTAAATGGCGAAGGAGACGATGAATAGTAATGAGGTTCTTGGCGCCCTTTTTTTTGTTTTAACTGAATTGGTAAAAAAACAGGTATACTTTGGGGTATTGGCAAGAATGGCCCTTGTCTTTGTTAGGTGAAAGTCGTAGTATTAAATAACTTTCAATCATGGCAGAATTGGCCCCTGAACTTATATAAAAGAGTTATGGGTTGGATATTGGGCTTTTGTTTTGGGCTTTGGATCCGGGTGAGGTTTTTATGGATAATGGGCCCATTTAGACTTCAAGGAACATTTGTGTAACTTTGGAAACTTGAGGGACTAGATTTGTAACTTTGGATCTTTGTCCTTTTGTGGTTTGACTGAGAGCTTTGACTTTTTAGACCTCTCGTGTTATGGATATACTGAGGAGAGTGATGGGTGACATGTCAGGGGGGGGGGGGGGGGGCCGAGTTGTTCAGACACTACGAGAGCAAACAGAGGAGTAGCCTGACAATACAGGGACCAGATGAGTTCTAGATCACCAGGATGCTTCTCGAGATGCAGATAGTCACATCTAGTAGTTTATTTCATTTTACTTTGCTAGGCATTTGTTCAGGCATGTTAAGTATTAGGGGTTCTCCCGCTACGCATAGCCTTAGATCTTTTTATTTGTATTTTGTATACCAAAAACTATTTCATGTAAAATTTTCCAGGTTATTAATGAAATAGATGTGTTATGTTGTACTATATACCTCTCTTATGTTGTTGTCTCATCTTTAAATTATTGCATGTCTTGTCATGTCCTCTGTTTTGTCTCTTGTGTTTAGGAGAATCATGGCACCTGTTGACGAGCACGACGGAACGAATACACCCACCTAACAACACCACCCTAAACAACATGACTCCATATCATTCATGCTTATGATTGATCGATATTCTGCAAAACTTCACCAAATGGAGATGGAATCATAGCCCACAGTTTTCCGAGCTAACCGAGGAATGTGCAAGTGCGCGCCCTGTTTCTAACGTGACTTCATGAAATGTCAACCTTTGAACTTCAAAGGGACTGAAGGCGTTGTCGATTTAACCAGGTGGATTGAAAAGATAGAGTCAGTCTTCAATATCAGTGGTTGTGCTATCGAAAATCATGTTAAGTATGCCACCTGCACTCTGTTAGGTGCTGCTTTGACTTGGTGGAATAGTCAGATAAGAACCTTAGGTCCTGATGCATATTCAATGACTTGGGAAGTATGTCAAAAGGAAATGACGGAAAAGTATTGGTCCCAGGGTGAAATCAAGAAACTAGAAATCGAGTTGTGGAACCTAAAGGTCAAAGGGAACAATGTCCCAACATATACTGAACGTTTCCAAGAGCTAACCCAGATATGTACAAAGTTTATTGCTAATAAAACTGAGAAGGTTGACAACTACATCAGTGGACTTCCTGCTAACATTTATGGAAATGTGAAGTCTTCCAGACTCAAGACGTTGGATGAGACTATTAAGTTGGCCAACGACTTGATGGATCAGAAACTCCGCACCTATGCGGAAAGGCAAACTGACAACAAAAGGAAGGCTGACGATTCATCCAGAAACAACCATGGCCATCAACAACAACCCTTCAAGAGACAGAATGTCGCCAAGGTCTACAATATGGGGTCGGGTGAAAAGAAGCCATATGGTGGATCTTTACCCAAGTGCACCAAGTGCTATTTTCATCACAATGGCCCGTGTACTCAGAAATGCCACAAATGTAACAAGGTAGGGCACTTTGCCTGCGACTGCAAAAGTTCTGGCAACACTAACGTTTCTAATGCTCAGAAGGACAATAGGGCAGTCCCCAAGGGAAATGGTTGTTTTGAATGTGGAGCTTCAGGACCTTTCAAGAGAGATTGTCCAAAATTAAAGAATAAGGATGGGGGAAATGGGAATGCACAAGGCTAGGTATACGCAGTTGGAAATGCAGAGAAGAATGGGAATGCATCGAGGGCTCACCCCCACCCCCCCTATTTCCCCCCCCTCCCCACCACAGCACTATACCCAACTGGACACTCTACCTCCCCCCCCCACACTCCCCCCCCCCTCCTTCCGACCCTCCACCCCTCGGAACCCTCCCCCCCCACCCCCCATTACACTCTATCCCTCCCTCAACTTTCCCCACCCTCTCCTCGACCCTACCACCCCACCCACCCTCGGATCTCACCTCCATCCGCTATCCACTACTCGTATCCCAGCTCTCCTCCCCACCCCCCCTCCGATCGTCTCCAATGTCGTCACGGGTTTACGTTCCTCTTAACAACCGACAACCGCTATGCATCTATCTTATTTGACACTGGTGCCGATAGAAGCTTTATATCTTCTGCGTTTAGTTCCCTGATTAACATCGCCCCAACTCCGTTAGAAAATAGTTATGATGTCGAACTAGCATATGGGAAAATAGTCGGAATAGACGCTATTATACGAGGTTGCACTTTAAATTTCTTAAACCATCCGTTCAACATAGATCTAATGCCCGTAGAACTGGGTAGTTTCGACGTTATTATCGGCATGGACTGGTTAAGAAGGTGTCACGCCGTGATCGTGTGTGACGAGAAACTTGTTCGAGTTCCCTATGGGAATGAAACCTTGACTTTTCGTGGTAACGAAAGTAACAACGGGAGAGAATCTCGGTTGACCATTATCTCATGTTCAAAAGCTCAAGAGTACATGGCGAAAGGATGTCAGATCTTTTTGGCACAGATATCCGCCAAGAAAGAGGAGGACAAGTCGGAAGGAAAGCAACTTAAGGACGTACCAATCGTCCGAGATTTTCCTGAGGTGTTTCCCGAGGACTTGCCGGGTCTTCCTCCGGCTCGACCAGTGGAATTCCAGATCGACTTAATTCCAGGAGCCGCGCCCGTAGCTCGAGCACCGTATCGATTGGCACCGTCCGAAATGAAGGAATTGTCGAAACAACTACAAGAGCTTTCCGACAAGGGCTTCATAAGACCTAGTTCCTCACCTTGGGGAGCCCCGGTATTGTTCGTCAAAAAGAAGGATGGGTCATTCAGGATGTGCATTGACTACCGGGAGTTAAATAAGTTGACAGTGAAGAATCGTTATCCGCTCCCGAGGATCGACGATTTATTTGATCAGCTCCAAGGATCCAGTATTTATTCGAAGATAGATTTGAGATCGGGTTATCACCAGCTTAGAGTACGAGAGCAAGACATTCCAAAGACGGCATTCCGAACTCGGTATGGTCATTTCGAGTTTCAGGTTATGCCATTCGGGCTAACAAAACGCACTTTGGTATTCATGGGACCTCTTGAACCAAGGGTGCAAGCCTTACTTTGGATAAGTTCGTTATCGTCTTCATTGATGATATACTTATTTATTCAAAGGACAAGAAAGAGTACGAAGAACATCTTAGGGAAATTTTGGAATTGCTTAAGAAGGAGAAGTTATATGCCAAGTTTTTAAAGTGTGAATTTTGGATTCCAAAGGTACAATTTCTTGGTCACGTCATTGATAGCAGAGTTATTCATGTGGATCCAGCCAAGATAGAATCTATCAAGGATTGGACATCTCCTAAGACACCGATGGAGATCCGCTAATTTTTAGGTCTTGCTGGTTACTATCGAAGGTTTATTTAAATGATTTCGAAGATTGCTAAATCAATGACAAAGCTTACTCAGAAAGGAATCAAGTTTGACTGGGGTGAAAAGGAAGAAAACGCTTTTCAGTTAATAAAGCAGAAGTTGTGTAGTGCATAAATTATGGCTTTACCTAAAGGAAGCAAAGATTTTGTGGTCTATTGTGATGCTTCACACAAGGGTTTAGGTGTTGTATTGATACAGAGAGAGAAGGTGATTGCCTATGCTTCTCGATAATTAAAAATTTATGAGAAGAACTACACCACTCATGATTTAGAACTTGGATCGGTGGTGTTTACTCTAAAGATATGGAGAATTATCTATAAGGGACATAAGCACCGTTGTTTCACGACCATAAGCCTACAACAAATTCTTGACAAAAGGAGCTAGACTATAAAGGCACGAGTTGGCTAGAATTGCTAAGTGATTAAGATTGTGACTATTCGTTAGCACCCGGGGAAGGCAAGCGTATTGTCGGGCGTCATTCGACCGTAAGGATCAGCTTGACCTTGCTGGGTTCGAGCCTTAGTTATGGATATTGGCTCTGGTTCTTCCCAAACAAATAGCATATAAATCAAAAGCCATTAGGATTGTTTATACAATCCAGCAATAACCCAAGTAGAAGTGGCGATAATCTCACGATGGATTTTATCACCAAGCTTCTTTAAGTCGTCACAAGATGTTTTGACCCATCGGGGGGATTCGTGGATTCGTTACTTACAAAAATCTGCTCACTTCTTGCAGTCAGGTGAGAATGGATCATTGGACAAGTTGGAAAGGTTGTATGAAACAGCGATAGTAGCAAGGACACGGAATTACCTATTTCATCATTTTGTTGACCGTGATGGAGGTTCACATCAAACTTATGGGATCATTTTCAGAAGCTTTGGGTACAGATCTAATGTATGAGATCGCGGTATCATCCAAAAACCAATAATCAGAGCGAGAGGACTATTCAAACTCTCGAGGACATGCTACATGCTTGCGTGATTGATTTTGGAAAAGGTTGGGTTAAGCATTTGCCATTAGCCAAATTTTCGTATAATATAGTTATCACGCTAGATATAAGCCAACCTTTTAAGGCACTTTATGGCACAAAATGTCGATCTCTTGGTAGGTTGGGATGAATCTGGGGAAGCGTCAACTTACTTTTCCGAGGAAATGTCAGGAAACAACAGAAAATATCGTCCTGATCAAGCAGAGAATTCAAGCTGCTCAGGATCGACAAAAGAGCTATGCTGATTTGAAGCGTAAGCCAATGGAGTTCGAAGTTAGGGATAGGGTAATGCTCAAGGTCTCACTTTAGAAAGGGGTTGTACGATTCGGTAAGCGGGGCAAGTTAAACCCAAGATATGTCAGACCTTTCAAGGTGTTAGCCAAGGTTGGGAAGGTTGCCTACAGGCCGGAACTTCCTCAAGAGTTGAGCAGGGTTCACCATACTTTCCATGTGTCTAATCTAAAGAAATGTTACGCTGACGAACCATTGGCCATGTCGTTGAAAGGAATTCACATTGATGATAAGCTCCAGTTTGTGGAAAAGCTCGTTGAAATCATAGAATGGGAGATCAAACGATTAAAGCGAAGTCGGATAACATTGGTTAAGGTTCGCTGGAACTCTAGGAGAGGTCTTGAGTTCGCCTGGGAATGTGAAGATTCGTTCAAACAGAAATACCCACAGCTTTTCACAAATCGGGCTTCGTCATCTACTACAAGGTCTTAAGCTTTAAGGAAAAATCTCTTTTAACGGGTGGAGACTGTAACATTTCTTAATTTCGGGTCATTTTAGGACTCTATTATTCTTCACTATTTATTTTAGTCCAATAAGCTTTTATTTTTTAATTTAAATCTTAGCTAAATCACTGTTAGACTCGAAATAATCCATTTAACGTAAACAGACGCTAAATATAATTAGGTTTACGTTCAAGAAGATGTTAGGGTAATTATTAGAGCTTAATATTGATTTGCGCGTTTTTTTTTTTTTGGTCAAGCATAAATAGCATACGTTTGCAAATATCATAATACCTTTAGACACACCTCGAAAATACCTAGACTTAAACCAATACCCACTTTTTATCCCTAAACACACAATTTATTAAATTCTTGTGTTAGCAAGCCGTTATGGCCGAATATGGGTAGACAAAACCCATAAGTCACATGTCTCACATACATACACAACTAGAAAATCTTCTTAGACTATACTAAGTACATATACAACAAGGGCTTAATTAAAGCTTGTCCTTAATGTTCCCTAATGAGCCTAATACACATTGTGTAATAACCACCTTGGATCCTTCCTTGCTCTTGGATGTCGCGGCATATACCACTGATATGTGTGAAAACACATATCCATTTAATATCAAAAATGACCCATAAAAGACAAAATTGTGCTTAAAATGCTTGTATATTGCTTGTTTTGTCTTTATGATTGTGTAGGTACGGATATTGTAAAAATCGCAAGAAAACGGTCAAAACAGGACAAACACGGACACGAGATCGGATAGAGTGTACAAGAGCTGGGAGAATGCTTTCAAGGTCAACCAAGGTCAACCATTGGTCAACCATTGGTCAACTACAAGAAGACAAAAACCCTAAATCAGCCCCTCAAATAAACCAAATTGCAAAAATGGTCTCTAAGCCCTAACGGTGTTAACTCTTTAATATATAAAGAGTTAACACTGGTTATCTCTGTTATAATAACCCAAAAACAAACCCACGGCCCAATCCTTTTAATAAAAACCCGGGCCCAAGTCAACCCTCACACCCCCCAGTCAAACTCTCCTTCTAAACGGTTAAAAAAAAGCGTGAACCCTTTTTACTATTCATCATCTCCTCCACTTAACCCTGTGACAAAATCAAAGGGTTAATTTCAATTGGCAACGTGGCTTAACAATTCAAGTGCATGGCAGAGTTTGACGTCATCCAAGGTCCTCATTGGTTGAAACCCAAAAGGGAAGTGACACGTGGGACTGACAAGAAACGCACCAAGGATTAACTTTTTGCACTAAAACAAGTGCAAAAGAAGCACAGAGGTCTGACACACGGAATGCCACGTTGGCAATCCGTGTGCTTACCTAATTGACCCAACGGCCACATATGAGGATCCAATGATGGGAGAGAATGAAAGGCCAAGATCAAAGGAGAGAGGAGCGTGATCCAAGAACTAGAAGCTTCATTTACATGCTATAAAAAGCCCCTCACATTCACACACACAAAAAGTAGTTTTTTTGCTTTTAAATATTTTAGTAAAATTGTAATTTTAGCTTTTAAATTTTTAGCTTAAGTAATGTAACTTTTCCAACTTATTGTACTCTCAATTTCAGCAATTTGTAATCAGTTTTACTATTAATGAAATCATCTTTTTCCTTTTACATAATCTGTTTTCCTTATAAGCTCTTTTACTCTCAAATGTTGTTGTCTACTGTTACATAAGCTTCTCACAAGCTCTTCATAAGCTCTCTGAGTCTATAAGCTTGGATTGAGCTAATAACAAGCATCTAATATACTTAAACCAATATAATCAGTTAATTACCTTTACTAATTGGATTTGAGCTTTTGGATGATAAGCTTAACCTGGAAGAGCTTATGGGACCTTTACTAGCTTATCCTTGTGATAAGCTAGAGCTGTAGATTAGCTTCTTGAGCATTTATAAGCCTTTGTTTAGCTAAGGCACTTGTAAGTTCCAATTTACTCTTTCTGTCTTAATTTTCTAGCTTATAATTTGCTTATTCTGCTTATAATCTAGCTTATTTGTGCTTTATATTGTTTCCTTGTGCTTTTTTAATCATGTTTGATCATCTGTTTTTAGCTTTTGTAGTATAGATCTTAGTTTTTCACATTTTATCTTAAAAAAATCATTAAAAACCAAAAATATTAGCATAGTTATTTGATTATTGATTCTAGCTTATTTGATTAATGATAAATGTTTATTAAGATTGTTATAAACTGTTTAATATCTGGTATTTGAAATTAATCCAATAATTCTCTCTTTTAAAAGCTTAAATCGAATTTAGCAAAATTAAAGGAGTGTTTGGCACAGCAGTACTAACCTCAAGTTAGTACTGCTAGTGACCATTTGGTCTTTGGATTTTGGTTTTAATCTTTCATCTAAGTCTGTTTATGCTAGATTTATAAGCTAGGTTAGAGTTAATTAAGTTTTATTAGTTAGTTTAATATAAGCTCAAATCTGTTTAGTCTAATTAGCATCATTAAGTTTAATCATTTCTATTATATGTATTAGTCTTATTAGCTCTTAGTTGTAGTTTTATAAGTGTTGAATTTAGTTCATTATGCTTGCATTAAGTCTGTAGTCTTAAGAGTGTCAAATGCATTAGCAGCCTAAATAGATAAACAACCACTTTCTAGCTTAATTATCAATAAGTAAAAATAGTTTATAGTTCTTAATTTTTAGAATACAAGTAGCTTATAGGTTTATAATCATCTATTTCAACTTATTTCATCTTAAAAAGTTTAATTGATTATTTGTTTTTAAGCTCAAAGTTCATAATTTGTCATTTTATATACTCAGCACATACTGATTTCCATCAGTATGTACTGAGTTAATAAGCAATTTTCAATCAACTTTTTCAATAAGCAATTAAGTTTCAAAATAGTTTTTTATTATTGATTTTAGTAAAGTCTTAGCTTATCTTTAAGGTAGTATAAAGCTTATTATCATAAGGTTCCATTTGGTTAGTCAAAAATAAGCTCAAAGTGTCCCTAAAGGCTGTTTGGTTTTCAGTCTAAGTTTAAGTGTTAAAATTTGATAATTCAGCTTATGGATTGCTTATTTGTGCTTGTTTCTAGTTTAGAGTAATTATTAAGTCTAGGATTAAGTAAATTCCAGCTTATCTAGGTTAGCTTTTAGCTTATTTAGTTTTAGAAGTTTAGCAGCTTTAAGTTTAAAGCTAGCATTAAAAGTTAGTACTGCTGAGCTTATTTAAGCTTTTTCCCTCTTATTATATTGCTCTTTTCTTTTCATATTTGCTTATTAGGTTAGTCTTAGATAGATAGTAGATTTTAGCTTATTGTTAGCATTTTGAAATGTAAAATTTAAATGAAAAGTCCAAAAAGATATAGTTAAATGCCTTTCTGTTCTTTTTAAGCTATTTTTAGCTTATTTCTTGAGTTTCAAAAATAGTTGCTTTTATTAAAAGTGTTTATTTTCATCTTTTCTATAACTTTGTTTTTAAACTTTTAAAAAAATAAATAAATAAAATAAAAGGCCACAGGTTCGAACCTGTGACCTTTTGCACACCACTCACACACTTTAACCAGTTTGCTACATTAGCTCATCCGTGAGTCTTTCCTCACACCTATCTTTTATAACCTTTTTGTTTCCTTTTAATATAAGCCGGTAGCTTATATTTTTATTAAATCCTGCATTTTATTTTACACTTTCAGTAATTTTTCTAGATTTTTAAAGTTAAGTTTACTATTTTTAAACATTTTCTTTGTTTAAAACTTTAAAAAATAAAAAAAAATAGAAAAATAATCAAAAAATATAATTTTTTTTATAAAATTTTCTTTTATCATATACTTTCTAGGAAAATTAATTTTGTTTACGTAGGGTTAAAATTGCAAAATTTTGATTTTTAAAGAACGGGATTCGTCCCCGTTCACATTTTCAGTGTTTTCAAGCCCGTATCAACTCCATTTTTGTTCTAGTTTTCTTTAAACTTACTTTTTAGTCAATTAGAGTATATTAAAAGTAAAAAATTCATGTTAGGTTTAATTTTGGAAATTTAGGGTTTTTAATCACCATTTAGGGTTCCCGTTTTGCAGGTCAATAAGGCACGAGGTTCTCTGATACATTGGGGGTCACTCTTTGGAAAGAGTTAGTACTAAAGATTTGGGTGCATTACATTTTGGGAACATTTGTTATAAACCAAAATCTTTACTTATATTGTCGAACAATTTAAAGCCATGAGCTTATGTAATGAACAAGCATTTTGTTCAATCCAAGTATCTTTTAAAACGTCACGTTTAGTGGTCGTTCTATAAGTCTTGTGCTATTGATCTATGAAGTAACGCTCTCGGACATTCAACATTCCGCTGCTACCCAAATTTGGAGGTGTTACAAAACCACTCCTCCCTCTCCAAATGTCGTCAAATCTATTATTCAAGCTCCTCGACAAGGTCAAGTTACCACGCTAACCAAAAAAACAAGGAAAATACATTGATCCGTACGATAGATCAATGAAATTTTTACCCGCAAAATTCAACCTCATATGAAACCATAGGTTGATATCATTTGTGAGAATGTCGTTTGTTTAGGAGGTCATCGAGATCATGTCTTCGCTTGTCTTTGTCATATGCTTTATTGCATTGAAACCTCCACTCCATACAATCTAGCATTTTTCATTCTCAAAAAGAGATCGGAAAAAAGACTCGAAAACAACCTAAGGAAACTCTTACTTATGGAATGCTTTTGACTAGTTAAATTTCTTAAATTTTATTAATTGTTTAAACATGTTGTGTCCGTCTTTCCTAAATTAGCAATTGATCACAACCTCTCACATGATCGAGTCATGCATCCCTTCGCTCTTCATTATGAGTGAAAGACGCGATCGGATCATGGCAAGAAAAGACCTTGTGATTCTAATGCTAGCTCCTTACTTCACTCTCATAAAATCATCCTCCTCATCTGTCGTTAGATGAATTGTTGATGAAAATAATGAAGAATCATTTCATTCCAACTTTTCTTCTCCTTCTCAAAACATCTCCTCCTCGTCCAATGTCATCTCTAGAGTCGTTCAAAAACCCTTCCTCATGAAATCTAGAACTTGAACCACTATCTCTATGCTAAAACTATAAACCCTTCAGCTCATAACTGAGATGCACAACGGTGAAGGGTTTAGATCAATTGGAAAAGCTCTCATAGGACATGATGAGGTGGAAAAATCAAGTGACATGTTTGTAAAACAATTAGGAGATATTTTATTCTTATTTTTATATTATCTAGTACAGTATGCCTTTGGCTTTTTTATTGTCATTAGGATAAGAATTTGTAAAAGACTATTGCAGTATGACTTGGGATGATCTTTTTAATTTTATCATCCTATCAACTCTCTATGTGAACTAATTCTTAGGAATTATGACATGCATATCATACTACTATATGCTAAATGATTTGCATCTTAATTTAGGACTCTTATTAATCTTGCTTAAAATTAGTGATTCTTGGTTTTGAAGATGCCTAATCACTGGACACAGGAAAAAGGAAACACTAGAAAATAATCGCTCCTCTAGAAACGGCCCCCATAAAGACGTCGGCAGCCCCAATATATATGGGACCGCCCAACAATATGGGACCGCCAACAGGAGGGAACGAAAATTTTTAAGTTTACCTCTTTTTCTGTATCTTTGACCCTGTTATACATAGCCTCATGCTGGAATTTCCCTATTTAGCTAAACCACCTCTTGAATCTTTTATCACTCAAACCATGCTTTGCCACTTTCTAACATTACTTCCATTATTTAAGTCATCTATTCTTTTTCATTCACCATCACCAATGTCTTGCTCAAACCACCATCCAAACTTCTCTAGAAAACTAAGAATGTGGGCAAGACAAGTATGGAAGCGCAAGACACCTACTCTAAAATCATCACCTCCTTCCCAAAATGACTCACCTCCATTTCCTCCAAGAGTCCATCTTCATCTCATTCATCCACCGCTCCTACTATCCCTAAGGATCACAGTGATTAACCCAAACTTCACGCAATGTATTCCACATTCATTGCATTCATCACACTAACCCATCCAATGCCTACATTCATGTACCACCCTCACCACTACTACAACCAATTCATCCTCCTTCTCATGCTCAATTTGAATTTCACTCAAGCTTTTGTCATTGTTGAAAATATTCTAGACACCAATTCCACTCCTTGAGAAATGAAGTCAACTTCATTTAATTTCTTCTCACCCATCTCATACCTCAAACTCGCACTCCTCCAAATCATGTGTCACCAACCTCATCTTTTTCCTTCTTCAATTACTCATATGATTAATCTATCTAAATAATTGACCGTCCATCTTTTGATTATGACATCTTCTACATTTCAAGAATCCACTAGTGTAGCTCTATGCCTTAATATGTCTTTACTTTATGCTTATGTACTTTATCTTGTAATGATTCATATCATTATAGTATGAATTTATCTTATCTCCTATTTAGTTTTAACTGCAATCAACGCTTCTTGTAAGAGATTTTTAAGTGATGAATGAAACTACTTTATGATTTAACTTGCATGAATTGCTATAGTGCTACTAGTTGGGAATATATTGTCTTGCACTTGTATCTCTAACTTTGTTTTATAGCAAATAATTTTTGTAAGATTGATCCCTTGGTGCCCCAAATGAGGGGAAACATACATCAAGGGGGAGTCTTGATATCGTCAACTTATTTCTTTCTATAACAATTCGACAATCGTCCTTTTTGGATTCGATAAAAAGGGGGAGAAATAGAATGAAACTCATTAATAATCTTGAAACATTTAATTTTATACATAATGAGTTTATATTTTGTCATCATCAAAGGGAGATTGTTAATACAAATAATGTCTAAAAATGTTATTTATATTTTTTGACCTCTCAATGTTTTGATAATAACAAAATGTAAAAATGTTTACGATAAAAATAAACGTTTACAAATTATTAGATCTTGCTACCATTGTTGAGGAGGAGACTACCATCATGTATGGTATTATGGAGGATGCTCAAGATGACCGGTCTCAACTGACAGGCCGAGTCAACATGTTGTATAGGGATAGGCCTGTTTATCGTCGTTTAGCAGTAATGATAGAGAGAGAGGCTAAGATGGCTCGTGAGGCTTGGGGACTATCCATGGATGCTAGCGACTATGCATGTTTAGATGTTATGTCATTACGTACTACGTTAGTGGCGCAGAGTGCATTGATTTCAGAGTTACAGTCAGCAGATCACAGGAGACAGAGGGTGATTACAGAGTTGTTGGCATCAGACCACAAGAGACAGGTTTAGTTGACTAAGACATTCAGGTTACTGAAAGGACTACAGACACAGATGGTCGAGCTACAGAGGCAGCATGGACCTGCAAAAGGTCCGGCACAGCCTGATGCACCATTTTGGTCAGATGAAACTTCAGTTTCAAGGACAACTGGTTCAGGACATTCATAGGGTTCTATGAAGAACACATCATTGCTGTTTGTTTGATACCTTTGAGAAGGTTCATAAGGATGAAGATATTCATCAAATGGATATCATCAGTTTCATTAATGTTGATGTTTTAACTGAAGATCTTGAGAATTTGATAGCATCAGGGCTTTCATCAAATGTGATGCGATAGGTTTCTTCAAGTTTTGCTGCTTGCCTTAAGTGAAGACTCTAACGCCTAGGAGACTTGTGAGTATCCAGAAGATAACCAACATCAGCTTTTCATCAAAACATTCCTAGGTGATCTTTTTATGATTATAAGATGTAACCAGGACATCCAAAGACATTAAGAAAGTTGATGTTTGGATTATCTTACGAAAAATTTTCATAAGGAGTTTTAAGATGTCTTTTTCACAAGGTGGAGTCTATTTTGAGTGGTGGCAAGCATGGCACAACTCAGTCCAAGATTGTTTTGAGAAGACAGATCCTGAAAGCATTGTTCTTGCATATTTTATGAGGGTTCTATTTTTCCTTTCAGCAACACCATTTTGTTTAGGTGTGTAGGGGGAGGAAAAGTTTTAAGAAATCCCTTTTTCATCACAGAAGTTGACGAGGATGATATTCCTGAATTCAGTACCATTGTCAGTTCTGAGTTGTTTGACTTTGATGTCATTTTGATTTTCAACTCTTTTAATGAAGGACATGATAGTTTTAGGTGCTTGACTTTTTTTTCTTCAGGAAGTTTACCCAGGTGTACCTTGAGTACTCATCAACAATGACAATGGTGTACTTTTCATGGTTAATGGACCTAGGAGTTATAGGTCCAAATAAATCCATGTGAAGAAGATGAAGACATTTCTTGATAATAAGAATCTGTATTTGTTTGGAAGATGGCCCTGTGATGGCATCCCTTTTCACATATGAACATGGTTTTGTCCTTTGAAGTAGACAAGCGAGGAAAGACCAATAACAAGATTTTGTTTTGCCAGTTTGTTGATTGTTTTAAAGTTTAGATGAGCAAGTATTTTATGACAAAGCCAGTTGAGATTTTTAGAAGCTTTGGTAAAGAAGCAAGATTCTTGAGCAGAAGATGTCATGTCAAGAACATATACATCTCTTACTCTTGTAGCAATCATTACAGTTTCTTTGTTAGAGTTGAAGATTGTTCCTCTTTTCTCATCAAAATGAACAATATACTTAGCATCACAGAGTTGACTGATGCTAATTAAGTTGTATTGAAGACCATTCACAAATGATAACTTTGTGAAAACTATACCATTACATTTGATTGAACCATATCCTTCAGAGACGCATGTTGAGTCATCTCCAAACACCACTTTAGGTCCTGATTGTTCCTCATATTTGTGCAGGTAACTCTTGACACCAGTCATATTCCTTGAGCATCCACTATCCAGGTACCAGATGGGCTTCCTGATGTCACACTGCACAAATACGTTCAGAATGGTTAGTTTTGCTTAGAAACCCACCTTCTAGTGGGAGTCTTGGATCTGTTAGCATTAGATGATTTAACCCTAGGTATTGTAGAGCCTCAAATCCTTTTTGTCGTTGAAGCTTTTACCTCTTTTGAACCATTCAATATCATAGTGATCAGTTGTGGTATGAGTTAAGCTACCACAAGCTTCACATCTTTTGAAGGCATGTTGAGGATTTCTTGGATTGATCTCTCTTTCTAGAGAGATAATCCTATTATGACCATTTGTGTCAAGGTCATAACTTCTACATAATTTACATACGGGATAGTATAAACAGTCATTAGATAAATGATCTATACATCCACATTGTTATGCCAAGATGGAAGAAAAAAGCCCGTTTTTTATTTGAGGTTCTTAGGATATAGAGACCTTGATGAAAGATCTACCCAGACTTTTGAGATGCTAAGACATGTTTATGGTGGAAATGTAATTCAACCATGATCACAGTTACTGTGATCATATTCAAATGTATTCAACATGATCACAGGTTTCTGTGATCATTTCTTTCCTACTTTTTTACAAAACGAACCTTGTTAACAATTCCTGAGAGATGATTGTTTATCCACACAGATTCACAACACTTTTTGAATTGTGTTTTGTATTAGTTTTGAAGTGCATTTTGTGGAACCTGTTGATTATTTATGGAGTAAGATGACTGATTCTTGCTAATTTGTAATTTTAGGTCGTTAAGTTCTTTTATTACAATAGCCAAAAGAGGATCATCTTTATTTTTCGCACTCTTTAGTTTACCAACAGGAACTGAGTTAACTTTTGAAGCTGAAGAGCTTTTGTTACCCTTACCAGGAGCTGAGGATGGTTCATTTATTTTGACACCTTTTAAAGTTTCAGCTTTGAATGTGGATTTTGACCTCAAGATTAATTTGATAGTCTTTGATCCAGAAATAGGTTCAACACCATCTAACTTCTTTAGTAGAGGAAGAGGGGTGTAACAGACTGAAGATTCATCTGCTAAATCATAAAGCATGTCTTCGAGTGTTTGAATGGTCCTTTCACTTTGTCCATCGGTTTCGGGATGATATGTTGTACTCATGTCTAATTAAGTACCCAAAGCATTTTGTAATGATTGCCAGAATCAGGATGTGAAATGACTGTCATGATCTAAAATGATAGATATTGACACTTCATGCCGGGAGACTATTTCTTTGATGTATAACCTTGTAACGGTTTCCATACTATTTGTCTCTCGGGTAGGGATGAAGTGTGCGGATTTGGTAAGGCGATCGATAATGACCCAGATTGTGTCATGTCCGTTTGATGTTTTGGACAGTTTTGTGACAAAATCCATTGTTATTCTCTCCCATTTACCTCTTTCAGTTCTATTCTTAAGTTTGTATTCTCTTTGAGAATCTCAGTGTTTACATGTTGCATGGTAAAAAAATTAAGTTTTGCTTGTTTTAATACTAAAAGTTGTTCTTTGCATGCATTCAGTTCATGAACAAGATCTTTATGTTTTGACAAAAGATTGTTTCTTTGTTCTTCAACATAATTTAGATCAATACATAAATAATCTAGATAGGTTTTCTATCATCATTATCTTCCATTTCAAGAAGAGTGTGTACCTTTCTCATGGAGATCTTTACCCATTCACCATTTATGGCGCCTTCTTTGGTGACAGCATCATTTTCTTCAGCTAGTTCCATGAGCACTTTGACCTCCACCATCTCATTGTCATCTGATGACACTTCTTCTTCATCCCATTCATACGCTTCAGCGATAAGACCTTTGTTCATAACAGTTGCGGCTTTGGAAGCCGAAGCACTTGAACTTAGGAGAGCCAGTTTAGCCTTGACTTTGTTGTATTTAGCTTCAAAGTCTTTGGTAGGCCTTAGTTCTGGTTTGTGTTAAGAGGAACTGAGAGTTTTTTGTTGAAATGGTGATTGATATGAGGGAACTGAAGTTTTTGACCAACAATCTCTTGCAAAATGACCTTTCTTGCCACATTTGTGGCATTCAGTTTGGTCAGTTGCTTTTGCACTGCTGAACCTTTGAGTACCCTTCTTGAAGAATCTTTTAGACTTGGCTAAAAGAGCTCTTGCTTGATATTCTTCTTCTAGGTCATTCAGGTACTCATGACTGCTTCTTGTATCCTCTTCATCATCAGGACTATCTTGAAAGTCCTGGACAATAAAGGTAGAGAAGAAAGCAGTTGACAAAGGTGTTGCAGAGACAAGAGATTTTTTCTTTTTAGTCTCATAAATATTATCTATTATGTTTTCTTTATATTTGAGTTTACCAAATAGAGAAACAAGCTCAGAATCTTTCACATGATTTGTGTTTCTGAGACTTTGGTAGAAACTTAGCCACTTCTTTGGTAGCCCATTTATAAAACCAGTATTTATTTCAAGCTTTGAAAGATTGATACCATCATTTACTAACTCATTCATCAAGGCTTTGTATCTGGTGAAAGTTTGTGTTAGTGTTTCACCTTCTTTAAATTTGAAGGTGTTATAACACAACTTTAGGTCCATGACCTTACTTTTTTTCACATCAGAGGGGCCCTCATGATATAGTATCAGGTCATTCTAGGTTGATTTAGCTGTTAAGCAGTTTATGACAAAATTCATTTGGTCATCTAAAAGGACAGACATGATGAGACTTTTGAGAAGCTGATCTAAGTTAGCAACTTTTCTCTCATCTGCAGTCCATTATCCTTCTGGCTTCCATTGACCAACTGTCATGGGGATAAAAGGACCATTTTTGATGATATTTCCAAATTGAGGTTCAATACCAAGGATGTGGCACATGAACCTCTTTTTCTAGTTGGTGTAATTGTTCACCTTTAGTACAGGAGCGACATTTAACTGGCCACCCATGTATTCAAGAGTCTGTGGTACTTCTACTGCTGCCATTTAAGATGGATCTTGATTTTAAAAATCTTTAAGCCTTTATATATCCTTTTTTAAATGGATTTTATAAACCAGAAGGCTCTGATACCACTTGTTGGTCCCTTGGAATCTGATATAAGATTTATCAAGTTAAACTAATTAGATTGCATGGCTACAAAGTGAGTTTTAAACAGATATATATAAAGAATATAAAGAACAAGATTAAAACACACAGAAGTACTTTTTAACGTATAGGTTCTTATTATAATCAAATAAAGAATCTATGACACACCTTGCTTGCGGAATAGCAAGGTGGTTGAATGACAATTGTGGTGTTATATCCTTCTAACTTATTCTCTAACCAAAGTTATGAGAAATAAGAAAACAAACTATTCGACTAGAACTGAAGCTTCAGCTTCAGCAAATTCTATTTACTTTGTTTAAGAGATAAATGAACTCTTCAATGTGTTTCACATTAATTGGAAGAGATAACATTTACTATGGGAATCCCTTTCTTTTTATAGGCAAAG
>BQNB010047774.1:3995-17821 GCA_026074375.1 Tanacetum coccineum | reverse complement strand
ATTATATTATATATATATTTGTGAAGATTTTCCTTTTTACTTTTGTCCTCAATGGTAATTTGGTAATTTTCCATCATATTATATATTTTATAGTTACGTATATAAGATTGCTGCAATCAAATTTTTGGCGCCGTTGCCGGGGATTTGTGATTAAGATTCTCTCGTTTGAAGTTTATTGATCGTGATTTGAAGACCCTTTCGTTTTTGAAAGTTTTGTTTTTTGTTAATAAATCAAAAATATAAAAAAAATATAAAAAAGTAAAAAAATATTTTTCTTTTCTTTTTAGTATAAGTAGAAGATTAAAAACAAAAATACAAAAATATTTGCTCTTTCAATTTTTCTAGTTAATTTGTGAATTTAAAAAGTTACAAAGTTGGTAAAAGAACACCAACAAATAATACCTTCAATTGAGGTATTATCCATAATAAGTTCCCAACTCGAATTAAAGATTTAAAAACTTACCAATTGTGTCACTTACGAAATACGGCTCACCTTAAAAAGTAAAATTTTTAAGAGCTACCGTGAAGTAAGTTTGATTATTTGGTTCAAGTTGTCTTTCTCGTTGTCCGTTAAAATTAGATTGTGAATAAACTTTTGAAAAAACCCAAAAATATTTTTCTATTTTCTTTAAATAGTGCATGCGCACTAGACGTTCTAATTATCCTAATAATTCAAACGTCACAATTCCAAGACGTCGGAAAAGACAAGTTTCTAACATAGTCGAACCCGAGATTCGAACTATTGTTGCACCAATGGCAGAACGTACCATGGAGGAGCTACTCCGGGCACCCACGGAAGGGTACGGAGAAGCTATTGTTTTACCAGAAATCAATGCGGATCACTTTGAGATTAAGACAAATTTACTTCAATTGGTTCAAGCTAACCTATTTTACGGTCGTAAGAGTGAGAATCCTCATGCTCATATTAATAATTTCAAGAGAATTACCTCGACTTTACGATTTAGAAATGTGCCTAACGATGTGATTAAGCTTATGATGTTTCCATATTCGCTCGAGGGAGCCGCTAAAACTTGGTACGAGAAAGAACCACCAAATTCAATCTTGACTTGGGAGGATCTCGTTACCAAGTTCGTTAACCAATTTTTCCCTCCTTCGAAAACCACTCACTTAAAGAATGAAATTTCTCGTTTTACACAAAAATTCGAGGAAACTTTTAGTGAAGCTTGGGAACGATTTAAGGAGTTGCTTAGAGCATGTCCCCATCACGGATTTACGGAGTTAACTCAAGTTGATACCTTTTACAATGGTTTAAACGACAATGAACAAGACTCCTTAAATGCCGCTGCGGGTGGAAATCTTTTGAGTAAAACGACTAGAGAGGCTTTAAACATAATTGAGAACAAATCAAAAGTACGTTATTCACGAAATAAACCAAATGCTTCTAGGATGAATGCTACTTCTAGTAAAACGGATGAGAGAATC
Organism: Tanacetum coccineum; assembly: GCA_026074375.1. Lineage (NCBI taxonomy): Eukaryota > Viridiplantae > Streptophyta > Magnoliopsida > Asterales > Asteraceae > Tanacetum > Tanacetum coccineum. The sequence goes on along the minus strand of BQNB010047774.1, from coordinate 16,378 downwards.
GATAAGCTTGCAGATCAACTTTCGACCTTAGTCGAGATTGTTTCTAAAAAAGTTGTCACTCCCGCTCCGGTTAAAGCGGTTGAGGAATCTTGTGTTACTTGTGGTGGTGCTCATTCTTGGTATAATTGTCCGGCTACCGACAACAATCAGGCTAGTGTTTGTGCGACTACGGGTACTTACAATCAAGTTAACCCTCCAAACCGTGTTAGTAATCAAATGGCACCACCAGGTTTTGCTCCGGTGCAAAACAATGGTCAAAATAGGTTTAATCAGAATCATGTTCAAGGGAATAATTTTAATCGGGGGAATAATTTTCATGGAAATCAAGGTTTTCAAAATCAAAATAATCATGCTCCAAATTTTCAAAACCAAGGATTTCAAAACCAACCTTTTCAAGTGCCTAATAATCAAGTTCAACAAGAGATTTCAAATGATTTTTCAAGTTACAAGAGGAATAATGATCAGATGTTAAGGAACATGCAAAGTCAAATCAACTCGTTGAAAGGAGACCTTAAGAATGAAATTCAAAACACAATAAAATCTCAACAAGCCGTCATGATGAATCAACAATTACTTTTCAAATAATTGCCAAAACATGATTTTGTGGATTGTTTCAAAACAGGCCTCAACTTAGGTAATTCTCCGAGTAATTACCATTCCAAAACCCTATGGGTGAATAAAGCGATCACTACTCGAAGTGGTGTTGCTTACGAGGGACCCTCGATTCCTACTAATCCTTCTCCTAAAAAGGTAGTGGAACGAGAAACCGAGGAGACAACGGATAAAGAGCAAACAAATTTCCAAGGAAGTACCGCTCACATCCCACCTCCGGTTATCCCCATTTCTATTCCGGAACCCGATGTTCTGAAGACTTTGCCTAAAACCACTCCCATTATGGAATCCGATATTCTGAAGAATTTACCTAAGCCAAATATTCCATATCATTCATGACGTGATGATCAAAAGTCCCGTGACAAAGCTTCGAATCAAATGGAGAAGATCTTCCAAATCTTTCAAGATTTGCGCTTCGACATTAGTTTCGCAGATGCTTTACTTTTGATGCCAAGATTTGCTCCTACGATTAAGAGTTTGCTTATGAATAAGGAAAAGTTGCTTGAGTTAGCTAAGATACCGTTGAACGAGAATTGCTCGGCCATGCTCCTCAAAAAGCTTCCCGAAAAGCTTGGAGATCCCGACAAGTTTCTTATTCCATGTAATTTCCCAGGAATGGATATATGTCACGCCTTGGCCGATCTTGGCGCGAGCATAAATCTTATGCCCCTTTCTATTTGGAAAAAGCTTTCTTTACCTGATCTTACACCAACTCGGATGACTTTAGAGTTAGCAGACCGCTCAATTACTTATCCTAAAGGACTCGCCGAAGACGTTTTTGTTAAAGTTAGGAAATTTCATTTTACTACCGACTTTGTTGTTGTCGATTTCGAAGCCGATCCTCGAGTACCTCTCATACTTGGGAGATCCTTTTTGAGGACTGTTCGTGCTTTAATTGATATTTATGGAGAAGAAATAACCCTTCGGGTTGATAACGAAGCCGTCACTTTTAATTTAGATCAAACAACGAGATATTCCTCTGCAAATGATAAGTCGGTAAACCAAAATTGACATCATTGATGCAGTTTGTGAGGAGTATGCTTCGGAATTTCTAGGATTTTCAAATTCTCCGGGTGGCAATCCCACCCCAACGTTTAAGCCGTTTACTTCCGAATTCATTTTGGAAGAAATCGAACCTTATCTTAAGGATGATTCGATTTCACCGGAAATTGATCATGCCGATTGCGATCCGGAGGAAGATATTTGTTTGATCAAAAAATTGTTAAATAATGATCCATTTCAACTTCCTCCGATAGACCTTAAACAAAGTGAAGTGACCGAGGCAAAATCTTCAATTGAAGAGCCTCCGGAATTAGAGTTAAAAGATTTATCGTCTCACTTAGAGTAAGCTTACTTAGAAGAAAACGACAAGTTACCAGTAATTATTGCAAAAGGTTTAAAAAATGATGAAAAAGATGCTCTCTTAAAGGTGCTCAAATCTCATAAACGAGCCATTGCTTGGAAAATCACCGACATCAAGGGTATCGACCCTCGTTTTTGTACACACAAAATCTTGATGGAGGATGATTACAAACCCACGGTTCAAAATCAAAGACGGGTTAACCCAAAAATTCACGAGGTAATAAAAAAGGAGGTCCTAAAACTTCTTGATGCCGGTATGATTTACCCGATCTCCGACAGCCCATGGGTTAGTCCAGTGCATTGTGTTCCAAAGAAAGGAGGAATAACCGTTGTTGCTAATGAAGAGAATGAATTAATTCCGACACGTTTAGTTACCGGGTGGAGAGTTTGTATCGACTATAGGAAAATTAAATGCGCAACCTTGAAAAAGATCATTTCCATGCCATTTAGGGATCAGATATAGAGAGATTAGCCGCAAATGGGTTTTAATGTTTTCTAGATGGATTTTCGGGGTATTTCCAAATACCAATAGATCCCCAAGACCAGGAGAAAACTACTTTCACATGCCCGTCATGGAATTTACGTACCGTACGCATCATTTGCTTGAGTAATCTCCCGCACTTTCCAACGGTGTATGATGGCCATATTCCATGATATGATCGAAAAGACTATGGAAGTGTTTATGGATGATTTCTCGATTTTTGGGGATAGTTTTGATTCATGCCTCTTTACTTTAGAAACGATGCTAAAACGGTGTGAAGACACAAATTTAGTTCTTAATTGGGATAAGTGCCACTTTATGTGTAGAGAAGGAATTGTGCTAGGGCATAAAATTTCAAAGTCGGGAATTGAGGTCGATCGTGCTAAAGTCGATGTTATCGCTAAGCTCCCTCACCCGACCAACTTTAAAAGTGTTAGGGATTCTCTAGGTCACGCGGTTATATAACCGCATTTATCATGACTTTTCTAAATTTCAAGACGCAATGACTTCACCTTTTTGAGAAAGAAACACCGTTGTGTTTTTCTAAGGAGGATTGTATTGATGCTTTTCAACTCTTAAAAAAGAAGCTTACCGAAGCTCCAAACCTTAGATGTCCCGATTGGAACCTACCTTTTCGAACTCATGTGTGGATGCAAGTGATTTCGCGATAGGTGGGCGGTTTTAGGACAACGAAAATACAAGCAATTTCAGCCTATACATTATGCTAGAAAGACAATGACAGAAGCTCAAATTCATTACACTACCACGGAAAAGGAAATTGCTGCCGTTGTATAATGCTTTGAAAAGTTTGGCCAGATCCTTGTCTTTATCTAAAAGAATAGTTATACGTATCACTCGGCTTTAAAGTACCTTTGAACAAACAAAACGCTAATGCCGAGTTGCTCCGTGTGGTTTCTCTCCTACAAAATTTGATATCACCAGCCTGATAAAAAAAATGGAAGTGAGACCTTGCGGCGGATCATTTATCTAGACTTGAAATCCTCATAAGGATGTGTTAGAAAACAAAGACATAAATGAACATTTTCCTTTAGAGACAACTTGGAGATTTATCTAGTGAAAGTACCCGGCATGGTTTGCGGACAAGCAAATTTCCCCATGCGTGGAATTTTATAATCAAAGGAATGACAACTCAACAAAAAGAAGAATTTTTTCAATGGACGTTAAACATTATTTCTTGGACGATCCCATCTTTTACGTACTTTGTAGATCAAATCATTCAAGGTGTGTGGCATGGGCATGAAGCTTTTGAAATTCCCAGCATGTATCATAAGGATCCACCGGGGGCCAACATAGTCTAAACTCCCGCTCGAAAAGTATTGTAGATGCCTGTTCTTTTGCTACCATATATTAAGATGCCCATTCAATGATCAAATCTTGTGATACGTGTCAAAGACAAGACAAAATTTCACAACGATGATGAAATCCTCCAAACAAGTTTGAGAATCTCGATGTATGGGGTATTGATTTCATGGGACCATTTCCTTCTTCACGTGGGAATAAATACATCCTCGTAGCCGTCGATTATCTTTCAAAATGGGTTAAAGCAAAGGCGCTCCCCACAAATGATGCTAGAGTTATAGATAAGTTTTTAAAGTCTCTTTTTGCCCGATTCGGAACACCTAGAGCTATTATAAGCGATCGTGGGACCCATTTTTGTAATGATCAGTTTGCTAAAGTAATGTCTAAGTATGGGGTCACACATCATCTTGCTACCGCTTATCACTGACCACAAATAACGTCAAGTGGAGTATCCAATCGTGGTTTGAAACGTATTCTAAGAAAGGACGGTTGGAGAAAACTGTGCCCCGTGGTCCGACAAACTAGATGACGCTTTATGGGCATTTCATACTGCTTTTAAGACACCAATTAGTTGTACGCCTTACAAGTTGGTGTACGGAAAGTCTTGCCATCTACCTATCGAGTTAGAACATAAAGCATACTAGGCTTTGAAATATGCTAACTTTGATCTTAAAACCGCGGGTGATCACCGGAAGCTTCAGCTGAATGAACTTAATGAGCTTCGTGATCAAGCTTATGAGAATTCTTTGATTTATAAGGAGAGAACGAAGAAGCTTCACGACTCAAAGATCAAAAACCGCATTTTCAATGTTGGTGATCGAATTTTACTCTTCAACTCTCGTCAAAAGATATTCTCTGGAAAGCTTAAAACTCGTTGGTCAGGACCTTTCACCATCACCAAAAGTTTTTCCATACGGAACTATTGAGTTATCTCAACCCGATGGTACAAACTTTAAGGTGAATGGTCATCGTGTGAAGCATTACTTTAGAGGAGAATTACCACCAAAGGAAGTTCAGGATCTCCACACTCTCCCTAAGGATGAATGAATTCAGGGATCGAGTCAAGCTATGTGACTCGGTTACCAAAAACAAAGCGCTCCGTGGGAGGCACCCCATGTTTATCCATTTTCTATTTTTCATTTTAGCTTCTAATGTGTTGTGAGGAGGCTTGTACTCTTCCGTTCTTTGTGTTTGTTGTTTGTGCTTGTGATTGTTTGCAGGATTGATCCCAAATTTTCTGAAGACTCTCGTGTTCGGTGTTTTGTCCCGGTCCACTCAAGCTTCCTATCCTTTGTTTGCAATTAGTTTGGGGAAATCCGATATCCTTTCATCTTATCGATTAACGTATATCTTTGCATAATTAATAAACGGCTTAGATTTACATAGAGACCCGCATTAAACATTGAGGACAATGTTTCGATTTAGTTTGGGGAGGGAATCTATCAATTTGATGTTACCTACTTATTGTGTTGTTCTCACGTACCCCGTTTTCCCACAAAAATTTTCAAAAATATGAAAAAATTTAAAAAATTTCAAAAAGAAAATAAGTGTTTTTTTCACAATTTTGACTTTCTTGTTGGGTAAGAATAAGAGTAAATTTTGACCCAATCGAGCGTGTTGAGCTCTAGCTTGTTCCTTAATTTTAAGGCTAAGCGTTCGCTAATTCGCGAAGAACGAAAAATGATAGAGTTAAGTATGAGTATGATGCTAAACAAAGATTAGTTGAAAATCTTAAGAGCTCATGTATGTAACTTGTTGCTTTTTCTCCCATAAGCTCTTAACCGGATTAATATACGTGCTGTTTTTTGAGATTAAACTTAAATCAACAATTTTTATGTAATATATAGCAAAAATTTTAGTCTTAGTTCAAATTTATTCTTGAATTTTTCAAAAAGAAGTCTTCTATAAATAAATAAGTATAATAATAAAAAAAATAATAAATAAAAAAAATAATAATAAAATAATAAAATAATAAAATATGATGATAAAATGATAAAAAAATAAAACATGATAATAAAAGCTGTGGGCTGATAAAAGTTTACTACCTCTTGCCGGCTCACAACCGATGTGGTAGTCTTCTAAAGAAAGGCCATAGTAAGAATAAAAATCCGAGACTGATAAAAGTTTGCTGCATCTTGTCGGCTCACAACCGATGTTGCAGCCTTCTAAAAAGTCGAGGGTTATAATTGCATAAATGTCTAGATAGTTAAGTTAACTCTATTTTATAAGCTATGAATAGTCGGGAAACCTGAGAGTTTTTGAAACCTAAGGTCCGTGAGTCCCGATACTAGTCTTTGTGGGGTGTCAAAAGCCTGGTCACTTAGCCGCAAGGTTGGGATGTGTCGAGACGAAAGTCGCTACATGGGATGATCTCACCTTTAAACTCATTATTCTAAGGTGGAACGTAAATCATTAAGCTCTTAAATCTACTCATAAGCTAGTTATTAACTCAGTTAAGCTCACAAAAGCTAACTAGTTTTATACTATAAATCATCACAATCAAAAAGAACAGACAGCAAAATATGGAGGAGAGGGGGAGCCCAATAGAGGGGCAGAGGGTGCGTACCAAGTACCCTGACACGGCGTATTATTCATGATTTGATAAGATTTAGATGTAGCGTGAGTTTGTATGGTGACAGGCTTCAAAAGAGCATTGAACTACATTCCTTGTTCTTGTACTCGACATTTCATATCAGTTGTAAGTTCCTACTTCTCATACAACTCATTTTGAAGTTCACTACAAAAGTTGCATTTTAGGCTTATTACTGTACACAATAATAGACTTATTTCATAAGTTAGGATTAGCTTATTTGATGATAAAGCCAATATGTTTTCGTGGTTAGTTTAAGATCTTAGTTTGCACTTATTTGTCTTAAAATAGTTAAAAACCAAAAATATTAGTGTAGCTTATAGCTTATTGCTCTGGCTTATTGTCTGCTTAGATTTGCTCAATAGGTTTGTTATAAGCTATTTGACATCTGGTATTTGCAACTTGTATCTTAAAATTCATTTAATACCAAAATGAGTGTAAAGGATTTAAAGGGTGTCGATGCTTAGGCCTGTGATGTGAACTATACGTTAGTTTACTGTCATAACTCTTATGGTCTTTTAAATCAATCTTAAACTTCAAATTTGAGTTTATGAAGCTAAGTTTTAAGGCCCTTGTAGGTTTAATTTGATAAGTGATCATGTTTTTGTAAACTGTTAGCAGTAGGTCATGCTCATAAGCATTTCTAGCTTAAGTCTGTTCTAGTTAGATTCATTGCTCATTTTGCTTTAGCTTTAGTTGTTTTTAAAAGTGTAAGCAAGTACCTAGTCTGCATAAGTTAGTTCATAGTTTAGGCTATAAAAAGTGTCAAGTGCATCAGCAATTATAAAAAGCCAAATAGCCTTTTCTAGCTTAAAAATTCAGATAGGTAAAGTAGTTGTCAGCTTTTGATTTTTTGTGCACAATTAGATTTAGCTATACTAGTTAAATAAGACTATTTGAGTTACAAAATTATTAAATACTTGTTTTAGACTGCAATTTAGTTTTTGTCTTTTCATTCAAAAACCAAAAGTTAGGTAAAAATGCATAGGCAGCTTTTTCATTAAGCATTTGAGTTTCAAAATACTTTTTAAGAAAAGATTTAGGTAGCTTATTAGTCAAACTATAAAGTAGTATAAGCTAGATTCCTGTCACACCCCGCCAAGGCATATGTATATAGTATAATGTACTTTATGAAATTTAGGGAAAATAAGCATAATAGGTATATACTTACATATAAACCCTAAATGCATCTATATGAGGGACCCTTAAGCTATAATCTAGGCTCAACCACCTAGTTCTCTATAACCTAAGGCTCTGATACCAATCTGTCACACCCCGCCAAGGCGAAAACGCGAGGCGTAAACAAGAATGGATATCATCACAACACATGGTGTCTATATAGAGAATACTAAAATGAAAACTAAAGTAAAGCAAAGACACAAAGTGTCATAACAATACCCAAAACCTAACGATGTCTTTATTAATGAGAAAGAGGTCTCGTCAATAAATGACATACAAAACATAATCCAAACAATTCATGCAAACGCATTTATTCAAACAGAAAGCATAAATAAACTCCAAGCATCCTACGGTCTCTTCTAGCCACTTCGCTCTATCTTAGCACCATTAAGCTCACTTGAAAATGATGCTTAAAACGTCAACATAAAGTTGAGCGAGAATCATAAGTTTATGACATACAACAATATCCCAAAATAAACTTTTAATTAGCTGCTGCAATTACCAAAACAATTCATGACAACAATTAACAACAACGGGACGGAACGTGCCCACGATCCACAATCATATCAACTACATATGTGCGCTACATGACCTCATATTAGCTCACGCAGTCTTACCACCGTCACACCTCGTTTTGCATATTGGGATCCACAATACCAAACACATCATATCATAACACAACGGGACGGAACGTGCCCATGATCCAATACACATAATTACAGCAAGCTTAAAAACATTTTAACACGACAACAAGCATCATTCTCACCCCTAAAATAACATGATAAAAAGGGGCTATGAAACTCACCTTTGCTTAGCTTTCCAAAAGATTCCAACAAAAGGCTTCACAAACAACTAGCACAAATCTAAACAACGAAATAACTCGTGTTATACGCTACTAAGCTAAAAGCTTAATGCACATGTAACAATCATATGATGGATGTCTAAGGTGTTCTATTAACCCCATGGGTCTCCCCGACACCATACCCAAATTTAACCACTTCGTTAACAATTTTCATTAGTTAGTCACAATTTGTTCAAAATTGCAGAATTTTAACGTGACTTAACGTACTCAAAACCTCTACTTACTGACCTCCATAATTCATACCAAAAATCACCTATGTTAATTTATGAGTATGTTAACTACCTTATGATTCCCAAGAGCCATTTATATGCACATGTACTCCTAAGAAAATCAAACTTCAAAACAGTCTCAATTCGGATTTGTTTGCACACTAAAAAGTTTAGACCTAAAAACCATACTTAGACTCCAAATCAGAAGCTCTCCTTTGGAGGATTTCTAATAGACACATAGAACTAAACTCTTGTAGAAGGTATAAGCTAAATTCGAATTTTTGTGTGGGTTTTATACCTCGTAATCTGACCTAAATCTGACCCGTATTTACTTTTTTTACAACTTTTCTTGCAACCAACTTTTGAATGACTTCCCTACCTCAAAAACCTTCGATGCCAGATGTTCTGGAAACTAGACTCTCTAAGCTACATCATAGGTACCGGAAACTTAAAAAAAATCTATTACCATCATTGAGATATCAGCCAAACAACACAGCCCTAAATTCTGCCCTAATGTAAATCAAATTCTAACGCGATCTAAACCCCAACGAATACACCCATATGATCCTAATTAAACCCTAATCATTATAACATGTTTATTATGTTATTAATTACAGATGTTATGAAACCCTAATTATCCATCATAATAATTATTACATGTTTTTAATGATAATTAATTCAAAGGATTATAATTTATACCTTAAATCTTCGAATCTTGAACACAAAAATCACCAAACTTGAAAAAAATACTTTTCTTTTTTCTCCTTTGATAAAATTCGGCTGGGACAATTAAAAACAAGGGGGAGAATAGTTTTTGGTATTTATAAGGTTTACAAAAAGGTTTAGGATATATATCTTTTACCAATTTTAATTAGAGTAAGATTTGTTTTCCTTTTTTTTCTTTTATCCTAAAAACCAGCCGATTGGTATTATTTATATATTTTTTTATTTATCTTTTAATTACTTAATTATTAACATTACCTTAAGTTTTTATAAAAACCTTAGCTTGCTTGCGCATACCTTTTTGCTTAAACGCAATTTACTAGACTTTTAAAAATAAATAACTTTTTATTTTTATTAACCCTAACTTTTCAAAAATAGAAATTTCATTTCTTTCATATTCTAACTACTAGAACCTAATCTTATCCTAATATTACTAACACAAAAATACATATACGTATAATTACTTACACAATTAACGCGAAACCGCTTCAATCACCAAAATCATTTCCTTGTCACTAAAAGTGAACAAAATGAACTCGACAAAATCCAACACAAATCCAATCCCAATGAGACAATCACACTCAATGGATTGATTATCAAATCTCACATATCCCACACAACACACATAAACACATATAACACATAACCCATTCATTGCAACAGATACATAAGTCAACACTAATAATTTGACTAACCTGCTCAAGTCATGGTTGTCACACATCACACGATCCCCAACCTTAAATTCTAACGGTTTGCGCCTGTTGTCAGCATAGCTCTTTTGACGATCTCTCGCCGCTTTGAGCTTCTCTTTTATAACCACTACTTTATCAGTCGTTTCCTACACCAATTCAGGTCCAATCAAACTACCTTCCCCAATTTCAGCCCATAACACGGGTGACCTACATTTTCTTCCATATAGTGCTTCGAACGGAGCACACCGAATGCTGGTGTGATAATTGTTGTTATAAGAGAATTCGGCTAACGGTAGGTGAACGTCCCAACTGCCACCAAAGTCTATCACACACGCCCTTAACATATCCTACAACGTCTGAATTGTACGCTCACTCTGTCTATTTGTCTGAGGGTGATAAGCCATGCTCATATCCAATCGCGTTCCTAAGGCTTTCTGAAATGTTTGCCAGAGACGTGATGTAAACCGTGCATCACGATCCAAAATAATCGACACAGGCACTTCATGACGCGCGACAATTTCATTGGTGTACAACCTCGCCAATTTCTCCGTACTATAATCTTCACGTATTGCCAAAAAATGTGCTGACTTGGTTAATCTAGCAACCACCACCCATATCGCATCGTGCCCACTCCTTGTTCTAGGTAACTTAGTGATGAAGTCCATGGTGATGTTTTCCCACTTCCATTCAGGTATCTGGTTGTTGTAATAAGCCTGAAGGCCTTTGATGCTCAGCCTTGACCTTTGCACAAGTTAAACATTCGCTAACATAGGTAGCAATATCCCTCTTCATTCCCGGCCACCAGTACATATCTCGAAGGTCATAGTACATCTTATCCGCTCCAGGGTGTACAAAATACCTGGACTTATGAGCCTCATCCATAATTACTGTTCTCATACCTCCTACTAACGGAACCCATATTTGATCCATAAAGTACAAACTTTCGTCTCCCTTCCTTTCCATCTGCTGATCTAAACCATGTAACCTTTCAGCAAATACGTTCTCCTGATTGAACGCCTCACCCTGAGCTGCCAGTATCATTCCTTTTACTCCCGATTGAATAGTCATAGCAATTGCCCGTACACGTTTAGGTTTCACCCATTCCTTCCTACTCAAGGCATCAGTCACCACATTCGCTTTACCCAGATGATAGCGAATTTCACATTCATAATCACTCAATAACTCGATCCACCTCCTTTGGCGCATATTCAACTCCTTCTAATCGAATATGTGTTGGAGACTTTTATGATCCGTGTAAATGACAATCTTCGTACCATACAAATAATGTCTCTAAGTTTTCAGAGCAAACATCACCGCTCCCAACTCTAGATCGTATGTTGTATAATTCTTCTCGTGGATTTTTAACTACCTTGACGCATAAGCGATTACCTTATTTCTTTGCATAAGCACACAACCTAATCCTTGATTCGAAGCATCACAGTAAACTACAAAATCTTCAACTCCATCAGGAAGTGACAATATCGGCGCATCACACAAATTATTTTTTAGAGTCTGGAAAGCCTCTTCTTGTTCCACACCCCACACATACTTTTGGTTCTTCTGAGTCAACGAAGTAAGAGGTTTAGCAATCTTAGAGAAGTTTGCGGTAAAACACCGGTAGTAACCTGCTAAACCCAAAAATGATTGAATTTCAGACGGTGTTGTAGGAGCTTTCCAATTCTTTACTGCCTCAATCTTACTTGGATCCACATGAATACCATTCTGGTTGACCACGTGACCAAGGAAACACACTTCTTGCAACCAGAACTTGTTGACACATAAATTGCAATTTTTGCTACAGAACTCCCAATGTGAGAGTTTTAGAGTTAAAAACTTCTCTGTCTTCAAAACAATTCTAACACCATCTCAAAAAATTATCAAATATACATCCAATCATCTCCTTGAATTCATGTTCTCCTTAGGACTTAGAGTAGATCAAAATGTCATCAATGAAAACAATGACGAACTTATCCAGATAGGGTTTAGAATCTCGGTTCATCAAATCCATAAAGACTGCTGGTGCATTGGTTAATCCAAAAGGCATAACTGTAAACTCAAAATGTCCATATCTCATTCGAAATCATGTACGCGGAGCTGGTGATAACCTGACCTAAGATCTATCTTGGAGAAATAACGTGATCCTTGCAGTTGATCAAATAAGTCATCAATTCTAGGGAGAGGATAGCGGTTCTTAATAGTTAACTTATTCAGTTCCCTATAATCAATGCACATACGAAAAGAGCCATCCTTCTTCTTCACGAGCAACACATGTGCTCCCCTCGGAGAGTGACTTAGTCGAATAAAACATATATCAACGAATTCTAATGGTTACGAATTTATGGAATAGGGTAGC
>BQNB010047773.1:22191-42922 GCA_026074375.1 Tanacetum coccineum | reverse complement strand
GGCCTTCGTCACCCCAGCTATTCCAGTGGGCCGTTCTAACATGGAGTAGTTTACCTTAGGAAAATTAAGAGTTAATAGTGGTTGTCTCCTCCTAAGCATCCGGAGGAGACCATACCTCATCAATAAACATAAAGGTTTACAGGACTGTTTAAGATCAGTTGTTGTACAAAAGATGGTGGTTTCCTTGTTATCGTTGTTTCGCTACTCATAGCCTGATGATGATTCTGATTCACTCCTTCTTCTTACTTTCTACTGGTGGTTGTTGGCCAAATAATGCTCTCTTTATGTTCTTTGTTGTTGTTTTAGCTACGGGGTCTGGTGTGTCAGAAGACTGCCCTTCAGTTGTGCCTGGTGTTGTTTTGATTAATGCTGGTATGTGTTAATAGCAGTTGTGAAGCGTAAGTTTACACTGATGGATTAATGTTCATTAAAATGTATAGAAGTTACGTATACAGTTTTTTTTGTTACCTATTGCCGCGGATCTGTTCTGGTGTTTCGGTGTTGTTGGCAGCGGGGGGACTGTGAGTTGGTAAGTGTTCGATTCATGTTTCGATCAATCTGTTTGGATATAAATAATAGAAAATATAAGACGATAAGTTATTGTCTGTGCTGAATCACTTCTGCTGTTACTGTGTTGGCGACCCACACTGGTAACGTATCGAAGTATTAACATTAAATCTTAGTGTACTCTAACCTATGGTTTTACCATGTGAAAGATCAATTGTTTATACCTGTTGGTATCTCCTCAATTTGGGATGGCCCGGCAATTTGTAGTGGTTTGTATAGAATGTCGTCAAAGTATAAGTCCACTCTTCCTTTTACACATGAGGGGTTGTAGCGTCTTTGGAGAATATCTTTAAATTGTACCTGTCATTTCATTATTGTAAGATGTACGTAACTGCAGACGTTTTGCTTAATGTAATTTTTTTTTATGTACAAACTTGTATCCAGTTTTTTATAGACCGTGGTTAACACAGTATGCTTCACCATTTCTGCCTGTCACTTTCATAAAACAATCGTTGCACGACTGATAGTACCAATCTCTAGATGTGTTTACGTTGGTTATTGTATCCTTGCAAGTGAACCTGACTGACTGCGGATTATTAAGTGTTGTTTTAGTTAGCATTTTTTTTAAATTGTTGGTAACAAAATAGTTTAAGGATAACAAAATATGTAATCATTCAGGTTTTGTATCTTACTCTATATCCATCTGTATTCTGCTATAGTAATGTACTGAGTGGAAATCTGTTTCTATTTTGCTCTGCGTTTATATCTGAATATTTCTCTTTTGATATTTGCAATGGTGGGTTCAAAATCAGTCGTTGTCTGTACCTGTTCATTGTTATAGATAGGAGGTAGTTATCTGTAAAAAACCTGTACGTGTGGGCATTATAAGTCTGTCTAAATTTATCACTTACTGATCACGAAGTTCCTCCAAGCCAGGTATGTCTGGGTTAAAATAATAATGAGTCGCAGGAGTTCCTGATAGTTGTATATCTGTAGTGTTTTGTAAGAGCGATATTTAATTGTGTCTATTCCAGAGACGTGTATAATGCAAAACCATTATCAGCAACTAATATGTACCTACATATATGGTTACCTTACAGGAACTGACAGCAAAGACAACAGGTTGTTCCATTTTTTCAAATTCTCCTCTGCTAAAATCTATAGCCATGTTGTCCCACCGTGTAAGATCCACCACGTCACCGCTGTACAGTTTGAAAAATTAAAACAAAAAATAAAAGAAAATGAATGGAAATGTTAAAGGGTGTGGCACATGGGACGTTTTATGTAGTTGTCCAACATATGTGCTGATAAAAGAAAACGTACTTTAGATTCTCAAGGTCTAGCCGCCTGATTTTAGATTGAGTTTTGTTTGGGCTTCCGACATCTTGTATATTCCCTACTCTCGTCAAGCATCCTATGTAGTCTGTATATGTTTAAGCGCATTTAGAGTGGTCAGGTGTATGGATTTGTTAAAGCAAGATTAATAAGGAATTAGTAGTGTTTCGTTACCTGTAGTGTTGGCTGGTTTTGTTTTTCATGGCTGCCTTTTCTGTAAACTTTAGCATCTAGCTGGTTGTAGGAAACGAATTTGAAGTAGTGTTTTGGAAATGACTCGGCTGGAATGCTTTCAAAATGTGTGAACCTTCCAAATTTTAAAGCTGTTTCAGTATCAACTGTTTGTTGATATTTGCTTGCTGCAATACATACAAAACCTGTTATTCTATATGTTGGCCCTTCTTTGAGTAATGACTCAAAATAAGGGATATCACCGGTGCCCATATTTGCTTGTATTGCGTTCCCCTGTTGTGTAAAATGGAAATCAGGCCAGTATTGCGAACTAATTAAGGAGTTCCAAATATATAGTGCACGATATACCTCTCCATCTATGAGTATACAACAGAATTCAGTTGGGGTCGTCTTTGGTGGATTTTGGTTGATCCATTTTCTATATACCTTTGCTTCTAAGATTTTATTTTTCGCGCCAGGTTTCAGATCAGAGATACAGTTCGCTGTCATGTTATCTGCAACCAAAAAGATGATGTAAATTAGACACTGGTAACCAATGTAAATCGATCCATGTATAATCAGAATAACAGATACATACATGGAGTGGCAAGTTTGTGGGAGTAAATTATTGTTTTAAGTGTATATACTTCTATAGTTTTGGACTTAATATTACTAATAGATTAATTTATACTATATTGTTGGAACATGCATTCGACTATTCTATTTTTGATAAGAAGTGATGGTAAACGATATTTTTGGTTGTGTTAGGTGGTTTATCTTCTTGTTGACACATTAGCACTTTTAAACCATCTGGAGACGTAGCTCTTGAGAATACAACATATAATTGGCCGTGACTAAACACCGGTTCAGGTAGATATACTCCAATTTTGTTGAGAGATTGTCCTTGACTTTTATTAATTGTCATCGCATAGCAAAGTTTCACCGGAATTTTTTTCCTTTTAAAAGTGAATGACATGTGCGGTTCTTTCGTTGTTAACACAATTCTTGGTACGTAAACTCTTTCACCAACTCTGTTTCCAGTAATTACTTGTGCCTCGATTAATATAGACCACAATTTTTGAATGATCATCCGTGTTCCGTTACACATCCCTCCTTGAAGATTCATATTCCTTAAAAGCATTATAGGGGCCCCTACTTTCAATTCCAGCTGATGTGGAGGAAAACCCAAAAACTGAAGTGTGTTTAAATACTCAGGTGGATATAGCAACTCAACTTCTCCTCGGTCACTTCCGACAGGAATTGCTTCATCAGAACTTGTATAGACCTTGCTCTCACCATGCAATTTCCAAAACCATCGCATTTATGTCATCAGCGGTAGTATTTTTTGGACATACTATGGCTTTTTGTTGCAGATCCCCTGCTGTTGGTCGTTGTAGTGTGTTCTTATCGTAAATAAACCCTATAAGGTTTCGCAAACCGTTGTCATCGTTAGGTATACAAAATTCTTTAGGAATAGTAATCCAGGAGGAATCACCTTCACTCTTCTCTTCCACGGTTCCAATTTTACCATCACCTATTTCTAATAACCATGAAGCAAAATTTGTGGCTCTCTTTTTTTCATCTTTGCTCAAGCCAGGTTGCATGAGACGCATATTCTCTTTCAACTTGCAATTTTGAAATGATGCCTTTAATTCTGATTTCAGTATGGATGGGCATACTATCAGACTTGATTGCCCCTTTTTTACAGGAGTGTTGGTGAAAATCCACCAGAAAAAACAACTTATTTTACTCTAAATAATTTATCTGGAGATCCAGAAATCTTAGTGTTTGTCCATAAGCTCGAAACAACTTCTGTATTCATAGGGATCCGTCCCATATTATCAGACATGTTTTAGCCAACAGCGAGCGGCATTGTGTGTTTTCTTATGTTAATAATGATATATTTTTTTTGTTAAGTCAAGTGGGATTTTAAACCTTGGATGAGAGTAGGGCCCAGCCCGGAAGAAGTGTGAAGCTATCCGAAGATGGGACAGCTTGAACAAATTTTTCCATTGATTGCATGTGTTTATGAGTGTCCTTCTAAAGTAAAGTTTTTCGGTTCTCATGTCGATAACCGAATATCATTTCTTGTTATTTTCAGTTGCCGCACCAAGCACCATGTCCATATCTGGTTTCTGTTCTGTGTTTAATTTAAGGAACGCAAACAGAATTCTCTTGCTAAATCACTCTGTTGTAGCTTTTTTCTTCCATTATACTCTATTGTTTTTCATATGCGTCGCGAATTATTTTGACAATGGGGTAGGCTAAAATCTAAAACTATTTAGAAAAGGAATTAGGATTCGTCTAACTGTACAACGCGCGCCTTCCAATTTGGATATTCATGTAGCGGTCTTTTAATATGGAGTGAGTCCGACAGGTACTTGGAAATCGTCCGACAATATTCTCCATATGATTTCACGCCTACGAGGAACCGCAAGTCGCAGAATAAATAGTATTGGGCAAAAAGGATCTTAATTGTTGACTCGATGCTGAGAAAAAGACGCCTTTTTAGTGCAGTGTGCCCATCTTTGTCGGTCACCGAGTAACCCTAAAGCTGCATGGAGCCGCAACAGTTTGGTACTGTCTTTTATTGACGTACGAATGTCTACAAATGTTTGTGCGAGCCTCTCTGATGACAAAGTAACATGCGTATGTAGAAAAGCTTCTCTCCAGAAGTAGGCATGAACTTCGTGAGACGATATAGAACAACCGATCTTCGTAGTCGTGCGCTAGCTTTTAGAATCGGGATACCACACGAATTCTC
This sequence comes from Tanacetum coccineum, assembly GCA_026074375.1. Taxonomy (NCBI): domain Eukaryota; kingdom Viridiplantae; phylum Streptophyta; class Magnoliopsida; order Asterales; family Asteraceae; genus Tanacetum; species Tanacetum coccineum. The sequence goes on along the minus strand of BQNB010047773.1, from coordinate 38,145 downwards.
TTTGCTCAAAAGTCTATGTAAGTAGATGAAGGCCATATTCATTAAATTTGTTGTTATCAAATCGGTTCAGTGTTGTTTTTTTGCTTAAGTCATAAACGTTTGATATCAGAGGTTTGACTATCTATGGACAGGTGACGACTGCATAATTCTCAAGTGTTGAACAGAAAGTATCTGCACTGCTGGCTGCCTATATGTTATCTCTACTTTGAATTCTCCAGCTGCTTCAAGAGGACAAATAAACCTTACCATGATACCAATCTTCGTATCTAGTCCTCTTTTTTCTGGATGCATTATCGTCACGGATGGAGACTGCCAATGTCATAACAATTTTCAGCAGCACTCTTTTTGTCCATTGGAAAATATATTGAACAAATATTTGATCAACATACTCCAACCCACTCAATATCAACATTTTTGTGAGCATGATAGTCGGCATACGTTCCGGTATTAGGTCCCATGTAAGGAATTGTCCAAACAACACCCGTCAAGTCGGTAAACGTATTTGTTTTCTCTCCTCGGTAGTGAACCATGGCCGTTACCGTCAAAAACGGTATGTTATTAAACTATTTAGGGATTGATTATCCCATTTGTTTCCTCTTTCATGAAACAGCTTCAGAATTAGAAGGGCCCTTGGGTCCATTGCCAATCATTTCAGATTACAACTCCATAACTTAGGAGGATCAGGTTTCTGGGTCCGGCAAATTGCGAGATTTGTATCGACTATATCAGAAGCATTTTGGATAATGTTTTTGGTTTTACCCATAGCAGGGAGATATGACAATGACAGAGACCCGGACTTCTGGCTTTCAATTGTAAACAAACATTGAAACACGGGAAAAAAAGAAGAAAAATTAGAAACAATATAAAACGGCCTTCAGAATAGTAGCCATCAGTAGCAGTAAAAAAAAGAAGCAGCTAAAAGAAAATAGAGCTCCAAAAATTAAAAAGAAATAAGCCATTTGTATTTCATTAAAGTTTACTTACTATGGCTAAAAAAAAAACATATTTATAACATACTGGCTTCTGACTATTTCAAAGTGGACCACACCAAAAATGGGGAAAAAAAAGTAACACAAAAAACGAGGTCCGAATAGTAGTATCTGGAGGGTTATCAGCAGTCACCCAAAAAAGAAAGCTTACAAGAAGATAGCATAGTCCATCAAAAATTAACAAGAATAAGCCCTTTATCTTATTACATTAAAGTTGATTAATATGGCTAAAGAAAAAAAGAAAAATTAGAACAATATAAAAACGGCTTTAGAATAGTAGCAGTAAAAAAAGAAGCTGCTAAAAAGAAAATAGAGCCTCCAAAAATTAAAAAGAATAAGCCATTTGTCTTTACATTAAAGTTTACTTAATATGGCCAAAAATAATTTAAACATTACTTGCGCTTCTGAAATTCAATTGTGGACAAAACCAAAAACGGGGAAAAAAAGTAAAACAAAATAAAGAAGGCTCCAGAATAGTAGTATCTGACGGGTTATCAGCCAGTCACCCAAAAAGAAAGCTAAAAAGAAGATAGACCATCAAAAAAATAAAAAGAATAAGCCATTTATCTTATTACATTAAAGTTTACTTAATATGGCTAAAAATGATCTAAACATTACTTACATCCGGCAACAGAACCAAAGGGCTCCTGTTCTTTTAGGAACCTGCAAAAATCTTGGACTTTTTGCTAAAACACACAAACCACGACGTCTGCTCTATCTGCAGTCGTCAATCCCGAGAACCGCTGCATGTGTCTTTTAATCTCGGGCCAGTTAACATTACATGTGAAAGTGATGAAATACTGCGGGTTACCAATCACACGACAAATTGCTAAAGCATCCAAGTAATGACTGTAAATGTAACGTGGCCCGCCAGTGAAAGTCCTTGGCAAAATAATTCGCCCACCAATTTCGGAACCTTCCCGGTCTCCTCTGCAAATCGCATCATAAACGCCTGATAAATACTCTCTCCTAATATCATTTTGGCGAATCCTGTAGAAGTCAAGGCGATTTTGTTCAATGCAACAGTAAACACCTACTAGATATTGCTGAAACAGACACCCACCCCTAAAAAGAAGGCCATAAGAACCTGGCCGCTTGTGCAGCTGAAACATATAGTATCGGTTCATAGAGTGCCTCTTATCGGAACCACGTCGCTGCTTCATTTCTGGGTAAAAACCGGACTCACCATACACAAACAACAAAGGAAATTGAAGAGACATGTATAACAGATGCAACTTATTAACCCGTTGAGGAAAACCATTTCTGGATTCGATAATAACATCGTAGTCGGTTATAGTATTTGGCCCACTTTCAAATACAATTGCGCCGAGAGTCCCTGATGTTGGTAAATCATACTCTCGAACTCTGACAACATTAAAAATACGTATCCGAAAATCGGGAATGGCACCCGCTTCAATTCTGTCTCTAGCTGTGCGGAACAGCCGCACCAATTCATTATGTTCATCAAGAACACGAATAAGGGAAGAAACTATTTCGGGATCCAGCTGTGACGAATTGTCTTCAGTAAAATGATGTATACGGTTGGCAACTTCATTTTGAGTATCATATATATAGAGTTGAATAAAACGTGGCGGATTTCCAGGTTCAGGACAGAGTGAGCCAATCCAATGGTAAATCTGACCTGATATTTTAAAAACGTACGGGCCCCTACGCTTGTTTACAAAATCGTCTATACATGCCCCAAATGAAGTCATAGCAAACATTTGGTTATATGCTCGAATATTCTCCTGAAAACCCTTGTCTCTAAACAGCTCTTTAACTTCATTAGGTGGATCACGTGGCCATTGAGATACAACCTTTCCTCCTGAACAGCATTTATGATATTGGGGCATGTCACTATTGCGATGGCTCCTTAGCCGCTCACTGTACCAAAACGTGGCATGACAATGTTCACAAACCCAATTACAATCGCCTATATCAATATACTTAGCGGTCACACCTACAAAACATAATTTATACCGATTAGATTATACGGATGTAGAACCTAACATGGAACCACAAAGCGAATATAAACAACATAAAATATATTTAATACCCCCGTTGTAACCATCTGACAAATTAAAATTGTCAGCTTCAACCGCCGTACCGACCAGGTTAACAGATCGAGCCCGTTTTCGTCCAAGACTTTTTAATACAGATGGAACCCGTTTTTGCCTCGGAGCGAAAACATTATTATTCATGTCAACTGTATGGAGAAAGAAAAAGAAAAAAATAGTTAAAAAGGTAATACCAAGTAAACAATAAAAGTACAAAAATAAAGACACCCCATAACAGGGCAATTCATACTATAAATTAGGCGGCTAACATAAATGAAAGAAAGATGACAAGCCAATATCAGTTTCAGCATTTGATTCTCTACGCGACAAACGTGAACCTAACATGGAACCACAAAGCGAATATAAACAACATAAAATATATGCAATACCCCCTTTGTAACCATCTGAAAAATTAAAATTGTCAGCTTCAACTGCCGTACCAACCATGTTAACAGATCGAGCCCGTTTTCGTCCAAGACTTTTTAATACAAATGGAACCCGTTTTTGCCTCAAAGCGAAAACATTATTATTCATGTCAACTGTATGGAGAAAGAAAAAGAAAAAAATAGTTAAGAAAGTAATACCAAGTAAACAATAAAAGTACAAAAATAAAGACACCCTATAACAGGGCAATTCATACTATAAATTAGGCCGCTAACATAAACGAAAGAAAGATGACAAACCAATATCAGTTTCAGCATTTGATTCTCCACGCGACAAACGTGCCTGTCTATAATTTGTCTGGAATGGGGAAGCAACGGATGCATCCCTTTGGGCCCCCACAAAACATCCCGAAGAAGATTCACCTGCAAAGTATGAAACACTGATTTCCCGAATTGAACATCATCCGGAAATGTAAAAATGAATAACATGATTGGGTACCTGCAGATGGTACACTTCCAGACTCTTGAAAGTACTTGTCATAGGAAGCACCAAGAAAAGAAGACCCTATAAATTTACATCCATCCCGACTCCTATAATTACTGTTGTCACCTCCAAATAATTTGGTTGCATCACCCGTCGACCGAATAACACTATTCTCAAAATCCAAAATCATTTGACCACCACCACTATTACTTTCCGAAAGACAACTATTGCTCAACATTTTAGGTGAAGCAAACCGAATCTTTGAATTCCTAAAATCCAAAACGACACTTCCAGCTCGGACATTATCAGCACCCACATAATAACCATATTCTGAACTACCTAAACCACCATGTAAAAGTGCCTCGGATGGTTCACTAACATTACATTCATGTGCCCAGAACATATACTACCTCTTTTCCTTTTTTTATGTTTATATTTAGTATTTGAATAATTTATTTTCTGTTCTCCTTTCATATTCAAACTGTGTAATGCAAAAATAAAGGGTAACCAAAAAAAGAGCAAACACCATTTTTTTATATTTATGGTACCATAAGTAAGAAATAATAAGAAACAACAATGTGACACCAAATAAAAAACAATCAACAAACATCTGAAGAACAAATAAAATATATTAAAAAAATTGGGTAAAAAAATAACTGGTACAATGAATATCGCCCAAAAGAGAAACTCGAAAATCCCACAACAGAGTATCCGAAATCAATCTGCGGAATGAAAAAGAAGATAATCATTAATCTATTGTATCATCTCGGGTAAGAAAACAACAACATCAACCAAATCACAGAAACTAAAATTAACACAATATACCTAACTCTTACAAACTTGTAAAAACAAAAAAGCAAAAAATCACATCGAAACCAATATATACCTGGAGAAATTGGAAAAGACACATGGCGATCTGAAAATGAAGAAAGACATATGTGGAATCCATGCAATCAGGACACATAATCTCCCAGATATGTTGGTAGATACACGGGATTAAAAAATTCGGACTACTGTTCATATAACTACATCCTCATTAAAATAGCTTTTGTAAGAGAAAAAAGTTAGACAAACAGATATATTACTAATATATGAAAAACATATTTTATCTTAAAAATAATATAACTATTTGATTCAAAAATCTATTGTGGTTGCTTACTTATCTGAAAAACAAGATTATGTGTTACTATAGTAAAAGCTCATTTAAGCTCTCAACCTTAATCAAGGTGAAGATCAGCCTCATTTTATTACACGTGCTAAACGTTAAGCTCGGACTCATTTCAAGCTTTTGCCAAGCCTATTTCTAGTAGCTCTCGAGCAGCACAACTCATAACACCATTGAGTTTTTTGGGGTGTTTGTAGGTGCAACATTGACTAATTTTCCGTTATGTTTTGATGATGAAAAATAAAAGTTCAAGACAGATAAAATTACAATCGATTGTCAAAAATCGAGTCAAACCAAGACCAACATCTGACGCGCGCTACTGATGCGCTAGCACGCCAACAACACGCTAGATTTTAATCTAAATCGACTCGATTTTAGAAAGTCGGATTTACTCTAACCTGAAAAATGTGGATCTTTCATTACATGTATGTATATGATAATTGAGTTATTAGGTAAACTCGGAACGAGGTTTGGACTTAGAGAGATGCCAAAAACAAGCCCTCCCATTTTTTTAAAATGCCAACTCAAAACCTTTACTAAATGTCTCTAACCAAGGCCAAAACCTTTTTCTCAAACCTAGAACTTTCATACTTTAAGTATATCACAATACAAAAGCATTTATGTAACCATAATCCGTGTATATGTCTTCTCTAACCACGTAACGTGTTTACTCTTTTATTGGTCAAACAAATTCAAATGTCAATTTGCGTAAACGCATCCTTTCCCTTGATAGTAGTGCTTTACTTGATATGAAAATCACTTAGCTTGTTTTCATCAAGATGATTAGTGATTATGCTTGTTGTTGCTGAATCATGGATTATGTACATGAATAATTGAGTTTGGGTTATTTGGAAGTTGAATATCGTTTGTACACCTTTACTTCCCAACAAACAAATACTTTCAATATACTCCCACATAGACAATTCTTGTCCCCTACATTCTCTACACAATCACATTTATTACAAATCCCATAAACATTCTCCTAATCATTATTTTGTCCTCAACATTCTAAGCCATATTACTTACACATTAAATGTTAGGATCACGAAAAGTATCGGTCACTTCCATTATATCGTTAGATAGCTCGTATAACAATATTTGGAAACTAAATAGCCTAAATAAGCAAAAGCCCATTGAATGCCCATGGACCAAGCCTATGGCCGGTTATGTAATAGGTATAAATACCCTCTCTATGTGTGGAGAGGGTGTTGGTTGGTTGTTTCATTTCTCATAATCTAAGTATGTATTCTTGTTTACTCTCTCTCTCACTAGAAGCATCATCCCACCCACTTTCTCTCTCTAGATTTCGTCATAGTTCTTTGGTGTTATTGATTACATAAGTTTTCTACAATTGGTATCAAGAGCCATAGAGTGATTTTGCTTAGTTTTTGTGTTTATTTCTTGACTCGTGTTTTTCTTTTAAATCGTACCTTTTTCTTCTTGTTCTTCTTGTTTTTGAAGCTATATTGTACACTAAAAGATCATTTACATAGGTAAATCTGATCTAGTATCCTTGGATATAGATGTACAAGCTTAGAATCAAAGAAAACATCATTTTTTATGCATTTTGTGTTCGAAAAGTCTTAGAAAGTACAATTCTTGATTTCAAAATTTTTGGCTTAAAAACCATAAAGTTTGTATTTCTAAGGTACGTATAGGCTTAGTAATACTAGTTGTATAAGATATTTTGGGAAAAAACAATCAAAAGTGAGTCTTTTTGTGTTTTAAAAACTTTGAGTTTCGGACTTGTAGAAGGCGATTTACCAATTGAAGGTGAAGGCGAGTTAACAAGGTTTGTTTGCAAGGCGAATTAACAAGGTTTCTTTGCAAGGAGAGTTAACAAGGCTTCTTAACAAGGCGATTTATCAAGGTCCTAGTACAAGGCGATTTATTAGATTTTCTTTACAAGGCGAATTATCAAATTTCCTTCACAAGGCGAATTAACAGATTTTCTTTACAAGGCGAATTATCAAATTTCCTTCACAAGGCGAATTAACAGATTCTCTTTACAAGGCGATTTAACAGATTTCCTTAACAAGGCGATTCAACAATTTCTTTCACAAGGCGATTTATTAAGTTGTCCAAGCAAAGGCGAATTAACATTTTTCTTTGAAAGGCAATTTAACAACTTTTCTTTAGAAGGCGATTTAACAACATTCGAAAGGAAAATTAATTCACTTGAACTAAAGTTAAAAACGCAAAATTTGCTAAAGTAACTTATACGGTTTATCTCTGTGATTTGTAAAATCCCGTGAAACATTCACTTGTCTTCCCGGTTTTTATCAAGAATTGTAAAATCCTGTATAGTTTTTAGACTTACAAACACTCAAAAGACTACTCACTAAAAACACAATTACTTTCAATCATCGCTCGATCAACAAGTAATCTTATAACATCAAAGTAACAATGACTACCCTTGCTGAATACATGATACTTTCTGGTGTTGACAATCGTCCACCAATGTTGGACAAAGACCTGTATGATTCTTGGAAAAGTAAAATGGAATTATACATGCAAAACAGAGAGCACGAAAGAATGATACTTGAATCAGTTGAACATGGTCCACTCATTTGGTCTACGATTGAAGAAAATGGGGGTGACCAGGACAAAGAAATATGTTGAATTGTTTGTTATAGAGAAACTTCAAGCTGATTGTGACATGAAGGCAATTAATATCATTCTTCAAGGTTTGCCAACTGAAATCTATTCACTTGTCAATCATCATAGAGTTGCGAAGGATCTATGAGAAAAGTTTAACTTCTTATGCAAGGTACCTCATTGACAAAGCAGGAAAGGGAGTGTAAACTGTATGATGCATTTGATAAGTTTGCTCACATAAAGGGGGAATCACTTCATCAGTATCACTTGAGATTCACACATCAAATCAATGACATGAACATTTATAACATGAAACTGGAGCAATTTCAAGTCAATACCAAGTTCTTAAACAGTCTTCCATCTGAATGGAGTAAGTTTGTAACTTATGTCAAGCTTGTAAAAGATTTGCATACTACCAACTTTGATCAGCTTTATGCATATCTTGAACAACACGAACTCTATGCAAATGAAGTCCGTATTATGCGTGAACGCAATCACGATCCACTTGCACTAGTTGCGAATCATCAAATGACAACACCTCACTTCAACACTTATCAGTCTTTATACAACAATCCTATGTTTCAACAACAGTTTTTAACATCTCAGTCTCATCAATATGGATCAACTCATCCCACACAACATTATTCAACTACTTATCCATCCATACCACATGCAATCACTTATCCATCAGCACTGTATCCACATGCTTACTCATAACTGTTCATTAAGAGGCTTGTTCACAACCACAATCTGTTCCTCAAATTGAATATACTATCTTCACAGTTAATCAACAGACACACCATGCTGAATTTCCTCAAATAGACTCTGGTCTAGCAGTTCATGTGTTTAAGCAAGGAGATGACCCCATTGATGCCATCAACAAAATGATGTCATTTCTGTCTACTGTCGTCACATCTCATTTTCCATCAACCAACATTCAGCTAAGAAACTAATCCAACCCAAGACAATAAGCAACTATTCATAATGGAAGAGTGACTGTTCAACCACTTAAGGGGAGACAAAATTCTTATGCTGCTGGTACTTCAAGAACAAGAGCTAATACTTCAGGAACAAGAGGGAATTATTCAGGTCAACAAAGGATTATGAAGTGTTTTAACTGCCAAGGGGAAGGTCATATGGCAAGACAGTGTCAAAAGCCAAAGAGATAAAGGGATGCTACGTGGTTCAAGGAAAAAGTTCTATTGGTTGAAGCTCAAGGAAATGGTAAAGTTCTCACTGAGGAAGAATTGGAATTCTTGGCAGATCCTGGTATTGCAAAAGGTCCTGTTACACAGTCAGTCATCACACACAATGCAGCTTATCAAGCAGGTGATTTGGATGCATATGATTCTGACTGTGATGAGATTTCTACAGCCAAAGCAGTTCTTATGCCTAATTTGTCTAGTTACGGATCAGATGTTCTCTCCGAGGTACCAATCTCTGACAACACTCATAATGATATGCTAAATCAAAGTGTGCAATAGATGCCATATTCTGAACCTTCTCATTTTGTGGAACATTTAGAGAATGAGATACAACATTATTCAACTACTTATCCATCCACATCAGTATCTAATTGAAACACAAACTGCAGCTGTTCAGGATACAAATTCTTCTATATAACAAGATGCCTTGATATTATATGTGTTTGAACAACTATCAAATCAAGTAACTAACTGTAACAAGGTCAATAATGACAATATGATTGCCAATGAAACCTTATCTGCTGAGGTTAAAAGATACAAAGAACGGGTAAAATTGCTAGAAGAAAGACAAAATGTGGATTTAGGTACTCGAGAAAAGCTTATGATAGATGATATAATTCGGGAGAAAAATGCACAGTTTGTGGATTTTGAAAAAGAAATTGACAATCTTAAATTAACTCTTTCTGAATAATCAAAGGAAAAGGAATTGTTAACAAAAGCATTTAATGTTTTCAAAAACGAATCCAAAGAACACTAGTACAAATATGGGATTTCGTCACACATGCTGTTTTTTGAACGGCCACACAGTCAGATATTTATGTGACTAGAGGTAACTGGTAATTTTTTGTTCATTATTTAGTCACTTATAATTTAGGACGTGTGACATATACAAATAAGTTTAAAACATTAGTCACACTATATATATATACATATGTGACAAATATATGTCACACAAATGAACAGTGTGACCAAAATCCATATATGGTCACATAAAGTAATTGTGTATGTGGCTAAATCATATAGTCAAGTTTGTCACACATTATTTAAAAGTGATTGCTATTTTTTGTTGAATATTTAGCCACATATGAATTTGAAATACAACTGAAAAGTAAGTTTGAAGCATTAGCCACGATATACATTTAAAAGTGACAAATATATGTCACATACTTGAACAGTGTGACCTAATGTCATATATGGTCACACTAAACCATAGACATACATGATTAAGTGTAACCAAAATTCGATACACATGGTCGCGTAAGTTAATATGTGTGTCTAAAGTTTAGTGTGTGTTTGCTTGCCAAAACCTAATATGTACATGTGACTATAGGCTTTACAATAGTCACACCATATCCCTCCAAAATAATGAAATTTCCCCCTTATAACATTTCACTTGTCCCGCCTCTATTTTTCCCCAAAATCAAAAACCTCCCTCCAACACAACACATTCTTCACGGATCTAAAAACATTTCATTCATTTCTCCTTTTGAGCGGGATTTTTCCCCCTGCTTTTTTTCACCTTGATTTTTTGAGTTTTTCTTTCATTTCACCTACACCACATAAACATAAACTCTATATCACTTCTTACATGATTTTGATTGACGGCTTATGCAGTTTGATTTCAATTTGAACCTACAGGCACGAAGAATATAATTGATGCTTGTACTAAGCTCAACGTGAAGAGGCTTATCTATACTAGTTCCCCCAGTGTGGTTTTTGATGGGATACATGGAATATATAATGGAGAAGAATCAATGCCATATCCTTCTAAGGTAATGCCTATTTAGTTTTAGATATATATTTTTCGCTCATAATTAGGTATAACTGTTAAAATCCTTTGACCATTAGCCCTTACACGCAAATTGTTTGGTGTATGCGTATCCTTTTTATTATTGGTTCTATAGAATAAAACAAATGCACTCTTCATATATTTAAGACACAGTAGTTTGTTTTTGGGTAACCATGGTTTCTGACATTTTGGCTGATTAATCCATAGGGTTTGAACCCACCACCACGCAAACTCATACCGGGTAAAGCCCTCCCCTCTTCTCGAGTTTGGCGTGGCCACTTCACGGTTCTTCGCACCTAGCAGGAATTGAACTTGAGACCTCCCACATTTTAGTGATGACAGTAACAAGCCTTCCGCCACTAGGCCACACATGAGTGGTTAAGCCAAAGTAGTTGTAGTTCTCTCTCGTAATATTGTTAGTCAAGAAACCAATATTTATAGCACAAATAGTATTTTTGTAAAAGGATGGTTCAGGGCACAAAGCTTCTTCGCATAGGTGATGGGTCGGAAGTCCTGAGGTTTGAGCAAAGGGGTTTTATTTCTATCGCTAAGTTTAGTTTACAGCTTGCAGTGAAGCAACCTGGTCATATTGATTCTTTTTAGATTCTTGTTTATTCATCTCGTAGTAGATGAGAGGTGGTACGGGAGGAACATATAGTTAGAACAATGAATTTATTGTTAGCCATCACTAATTCTCATTAGAATACTTGATTTTGAGTGTTAATCTGTCTGGTAATGCTAGATAACAAAGATATTCTTTTAATGTTTCAGCACAACAATTCATATTCTGAAACAAAAGTTGAGGGAGAGGCACTAGTTATCAAGGCTAATGGCGTCAATGGACTTTTAACATGCTGCATCCGTCCTAGCAGTATCTTTGGTCCTGGTGATAAGTTGTGTTAGGAATATTTGTAATACTTAGTTTCTACTAGTAGGTATGTAGTTCCTACTGGTAGAGTAGTAGTTCCTACTGGCAGGTATGTAGTTCCTGCTGGTAAGGTTATTATCATAGTTAGTCCTGGTAGGCTAAGTTTAGTTCCTACTGATAGAATACTTAGTCTTGGTAGAGTCAAATAGTTATTCCAGGATAAGATTTTAGTTAGTTAGAGATGAGGATATGCATGAGCTAAATAAGGAAGATATTCATGCATATCAATCTCACGCATTTTTAGTAAATGCTGATTAGGGTTTCTCCACTATAAAGAGAACCTACGGCTTAGGGAAATGGACAGATCCAGAAAAACATATTTTCTCCTTGTTAATTAATAGAAATCCATAGAAGGATCTTTTAGTTTTATTAGTCCTGTTCTTCTTATTAGTTGTGTCTATATTCCGCGTAGACATTAGCTTTTCTAAGCAAGAGTCTCTCTTGTGATTAGCTTGTGATTACATAGGTTAATCACCATCCTTAACAGGCAGTAAAGATCTATCTAGAGTGGGATCCAACAAGTGGTATCAGAGCTTGTTGAGAGTCTCTCATAAGAAGAATATTCCTAGATTTAAGATCCTTATAAACCTCACAACCAAACACCTCTCTACACCTTTAAAATGGCAGGATCTGACAATGAAAGCGATGATGCTAGTGTTCATAGTGAAGCCACCATTCCTCAACAACAACAAAATTAAGATAAGGAGGTGCAATCTTGACCATCCATCTTATTTTAAAAAATCACATCATAAAGTGACATGTTTCACTTCTTAATTAAAAAATCACTTTTATTATTGTTAGAAATAATTGTAATACTTAGTTTCTACTAGTAGGTATGTAGTTCCTACTGATAGAGTAGTAGTTCCTACTGGCAGGTATGTAGTTCCTGCTGGTAAGGTTATTATCATAGTTAGTCCTGGTAGGCTAAATCTAGTTCCTAGTGGTAGAATACTTAGTCCTGGTAAAGTCAAATAGTTATTCCAGGATAAGATTTTAGTTAGTTAGAGATGAGGATATGCATGAGCTAAATAAGGAAGATATTCATGCATATCAATCTCACGCGTTTTTAGTAAATGCTGATTAGGGTTTCTCCACTATAAAGAGAACTTACGGCTTAGGGAAATGTATGGATCCAGAAAAACATATTTCTCCTTGTTAATTAATAGAAATCCATAGAAGGATCTTTTAGTTCTATTAGTCCTGTTCTTCTTATTAGTTGTGTCTATATTCCGCATAGAGATTAGCTTTCTTAAGCAAGAGTCTCTCTTGTGATTAGCTTGTGATTACTTAGGTTAATCACCATCCTTAACAGGCAGTAAAGATCTATCTAGAGTGGGATACAACAAGTGGTATCAGAGCTTGTTGAGAGTCTCTCATAAGAAGAATATTCCTGGATTTAAGATCCTTATAAACTTCACAACCAAACACCTCTATATACCTTTAAAATGGCAGGATCTGACAATGATAGCGATGATGCTAGTGTTCATAGTGAACCCACCATTCCTCAACAACAACGAAACATTCAACCTTAAATCATTACCACTGTCTCAAACAACAATGCAAAGTTTCCTTATTTGAAGAAGGATGAGTATGAGGTCTGGACTATGAAGATGGAATACTGGATCACAAACAACGATATGAATATCCCCCCCCCCAGATCTGGTAATGTTATTGAAGATGTTCTTCAATCTTTTGTTGCTGATTCTGAGCCAGAACAACAACTGGCTTATGAAGATTTTGATCAGATAGAAAAATTGGATCTGGAGGAGATGGACTTAAAATGGCAAATGGCTATGCTTTCTGTTAGAGTACACAAGTTTGAGCAAAAAGCTGGAAGGAAGATTGATTTTGATAAGAAGGAATCTGCTAGGTTCAACAAGAAGAAGGTCAGATGTTACAAGTGTCTTCAAAGAGGCCACTTTGCCAGAGAATGCAGGGCAAAGGTAGGAAATGACAAGCAGAGATATTCCTCATTCAAGATTCAGGAGATTGGAAAGAAGGAAGAAGATTCCAAAGCATTGATCACTGTTGATACATTGGTTGATTGGACAGATCATGATGGTCAAAGTGATGGAGTTATTGCTTCTAAAGAGTTTGGTATGATTGCTGGTTGTGATACTGAGGATGCAGTTGAAGAAGGTGCTGCCAAGATATACAACTTGATCACTGGAGTTGATACAAAGGAAGCTTGTACTGCAGGTGATGCTGGAGAAATTGCTCTCATGGGTATCACTTCTGAGGTACATAACTGCCCTTTTGGTTGTGACAATAAGTATAATGAACTTCAAAAGCAGTATAATGAACTTAATGAACAAAATAGTGAATATTTTATACAAGTTCAAGCTTATAAGAACTCACTTAAAACTTTGGAAAAACAAAAGAGAGTTCTTCAGAAAAATCAGTTAACACTTGAAGACAAGATTAGGGTGTTGTCTATTGAACTAGAAAATACAACTAATCTGCTAAAACATTCTGAAAGAATAAATGCTAAAGCTGAAACTGCTAAGAAAGACTTACAGACAAAACTTGATAATCACTTAGTACAAACTGAAAAGTGGAGAAACTCTTCCAAAAACTTGTTCAGATTAATTGATAGTTCCATGTCTGTTAGAACAAAAGTGGGTTTGGGATTTAATAACTATATAGGGGAAAATGAGTTAGGATGGGATGACTCTGCATTTAGTGTCTTTACCACTAACTCTGAAGAAGTGGAAGGTAGACCTCTTTTTAATAGGTTTGCCAAAGCTGATAGTATGAAAGTTGTGCCTCCACCTCTTTCTGGAGACTACACTCCTTTATCAGACCACAGTGACTTGGATGAATCACAAATGTCTTATGGTACAAAGTCCTCAACCTCTGGTGACTCTAATTCTGTGTCTAATGACTCTGTCTCTTGTGATAACAGTGACAAGTCTTCAGAGGTCAACACAAATGACTTTGCCTCCAGTGATTCTAGTGTCAAATCTTCAGAGCCCAAGTCAAATGATTCTACCTCATGTACTTCAACTTCCAGTGTATCCACAACTGAGAGTGAAGCTGAGATTGAGTCCAATGTTGGGACACCTATCCAAGAACCCATTATTGTTCAGGATTTACCTAGTTTCTCTTGTAATAGTTCTGATAAGAATGAAAAAAAATTCTAGGACTTCTTGTAATAAAGATGGTTATTTTAATAAAAAGGCAGGTCATTTTAGGAAAAATGTTTCATCTATTTCTAAGTTATGTTTTGTATGTGACAGTAGTACTCATCTTATTAAGGATTGTGATTTTTATGAGAAACAAATGGCTAATACGACTGTTGGTAATGGGGTGGAACCTGTACATCGTGGGAATCATGTTAATCATCAAAATCAGTTTGTCCCACAAGCTATACTTCTTAGGACTGGCAAAGTAAATATTCCTCCTGCTAGTCCACAACCAGTTCCTACTAGTAAGCCAAAGGTGCCTGCACCAGTTCCTACTGGTAGGCAAAATAGGCCTTTTCCAGTTCCTACTGGTAGAGGATATTCTCCATCAGTAACTTTTGGTTGGTGGAAAAGTACTGCTAGACCTATGCCCCATTTTAATAGACCTTCAAGTTCTTATTTTCAAACTTATACACCATATGTACCTCAAATGTATTATAATCAAATGGAATATGGTGGGGTCAGATGGGCAACTGCTGTTAAGCCCTCAGCAGGTTGTTCTTGGAAAACACATAGAAAAGGTAACAATAATAGATCTCATACATCTTTATGGACAACCTTTTCAGATCCACAAGGCAGACCCAAGTCATAAATGGCTTGGGTCTCCCTTAGATACTAACTTTTCCCATGTTGTCTATTGTAGGAAAATTCTTATACTGATGCTGAAGATGAAGGGATCTTTGATAGTGGTTGTTCTAGAAGTATGACTGGTAACATGGAAAGACTGGATGACTTTCAAGAATTTCTAGGAGGAAAAGTGACGTTTGGTGGTGGTGAAGGTAAGATTACTGGAAAATGGACAATTAGAACTCCCATACTGGATTTTGAAAATGTCTACGATGTGAAGGAACGGAAACAATTCAACTTGTTCTCCATCTCTCAGATTTGTGACAAGAAGAATAGAGTTCTCTTCACAGACACTGATTGTCTTGTGCTATCCAAGGACTTTAAGCTTCCAGATGAAAGTATGGTGCTACTTAGGGTTCTAAGGAAACATAATCTTTACACCATTAACTTGAATAATCTTTACCCCATTAATATAATCTTCAAATTTGGAACTAAGTGGATACTCAAAAATAAGAGAGATGCAAGGGGGATTGTTGTAAGAAACAAGGCTAGACTTGTAGCACAAGGAAATAAACAGGAGGAGGGCATTGATTATGATGAAGTC
>BQNB010047773.1:0-20649 GCA_026074375.1 Tanacetum coccineum | reverse complement strand
CTGGGAATGCAAAGTTTTACGCCGAAAACTCTAAAACAATTGGCAGATGAAGCTGAAGAATAGTGGTGGTACCTATTCAAATTCCTGTATCCTATGTGTATATATATTAAAAACCATAAAAACCAAAAAGATTTTTCATTTTATAAAAACTTTTATAAAATAAAATACAAAATTAAAAAATGAGAAAAATTCAAAAAGAGGTAATAATGGCATGTCTTCTGGAAATCGATAACATTTACGGTCTTAGAAATGTCATTCAATAATGATACGAGGCTGTAAATGAAGTTCGAGCAGAAGTTCCAAATGTTCTCAAAACATGCCAAAAATGGCTTTCTATTATTTCAGATAGCAACCCGGTCATCATTTTAAAGGCAAGTATTCCGTCAAAAAGGAAACTTGACCTCTCAACGGGAATTTATTCTCGGACATGGTCTACTTTATGACCATGCAAAGGATTGTGTTTACTTTGCAACACAACCCGTGCTTCCTATATTATCATGAGTGTACGTGTCAGTGCACTTATGTGTTAAAATAAGAGAAATCTTATTTCATGCTGTTTGATTTTCAAAAATAAAACATTAAGTCATCAGAAAATGTTTTTTCAAAGATATTCAACCCCTCAAACAACAACTACATCTCTTTAAATAGAAATGGGTCATTGTTTAAGGGGGAAAAATGTTAAATATCTTCTTCATAATAATGTGCTTCAAGGAAAAAGGTTTTCAAACAATAACGGGATATCATTCTAAAGGAAAGTTAATTAAGTTTAGCTTATATGTGCCTTATATGTTATGTGTTTATGCCTTTAGTGAGAGATTAGGTATGCTAGTTAAAAACATTAGGGACCAATTATGCCAAGTGTTAAACTCTAATTGCCTAATATAACCTATTTGTAAAAATTTAAAGGGTATTGATACTTTAGGGGGTGAATGTGTCAAAAACGTAATTAGTGTATTAACACACCACTCCACCCGTTCTTTACACACACAAAACACACACTTAAGAAATCCCTCACCCTTTGCACGATCATCAATCACCAGTTTATCATCTTCAAGCTGTTTTTATCTCTAAGGTACAATTAGAAAAGTGTTCTCTATCACCTAAACTACACGCGTCTCAAAGGAATTGGTCTTTCATCCTATCTTGATCTCGAATTCCCTAATTTTCAAATTAGGGTTCTTGAAAAATCAAAATGGTTAAAACACCAAATTGGTTGAGGGGTTTTGTAGCTTTAGGTGTGCCTAGCACTCGTTTAAAACAGTTTTGATTACGGTTATCATTTTCTTGTGTTCTTGTAAATTTTAGGTGCGAAAATTAGAGTTTATGTGAAATATTGTAAAAAATTTGTGGGTTTTGTGCTAAGAAGAGTGTACTCTCATCCTTGAATGTTAATGAACCATAAAAACTTACCCTTGGTTGTAGTTTCTTGAATGTATGTGCTAAAATGTTTAAAAGTGCTCGTGTTTTTGTATGATCTTGATTTTGTGGCTTGAATGTTGTTGTTAATGTTCCTAAATGTTATCCTCATGATAAGTTTACTTAAGTAGCAAGTGAGAATGATTAAAACCATGTTGTTGAAAGTAAGTGGGAACCGAACAATTAAGTGTCGAACAACTTAGTACCCTCAAGAACCGAACAACTATTTTTTGCCTTAAGGAACCGAACAACCAGTGGTCAAGAAGGAACCGAACAACTTACTTTGTTAAGGAACCGAACAACTTACTTTGTTAAGGAACCGAACAACCAGTTTGTATGAAGGAACCGAACAACTCATTAGCTATAAGGAACCGAACAACTCATTTGTTATAAGGAACCGAACAACTCATGTGTCATACGGAACCGAACAACTCATTTGTTATAAGGAACCGAACAACTTATGTGTTACAAGGAACCGAACAACTCATTCTCTAGGGAACCGAACAACTTGTTTCATTAAGGAACCGAACAACTAGATTGATTTAGGAACCGAACAACTAGCTCGCTTTAGGAATCGAACAACTCGTCTCCTTTAGAATCGAACAACTAGTTTTTTTCTCTTTGGAACCGTACAACTAGTTTTTCCTTTTGAAAACAGTCTATCTTTCAAGACCAAAAACACTTTAGATCAAATTTCCAAAATTAAAAGGCAGTTTAATATCTTAATTAGGGAGTTAGTTAAAATTGGTTAATTATACACTCTAAACAAGTTAAGTTGTCTTAAGTTGTCATTTAAATGGAAAGATTTTAAAAGGTGCTAAAAGTCTTAGAGAACCCTATCCTTGAGAAATTCTTACATCATGAATCCACTCAAAATGCTCAATTGAAAGGTCTCTATAGTATATTGCTCAAACATAAACTGTATTGATCCTCTCTTAGCAGAATCATGGATAACACAAGAGCTCAGCAAAAGGCACTAGATGATGAATTAGTCGCCCCTGCTAACCGTCTTAAGATAGGGAAAAGCAATCTCCGACTAAGCTCAAATCTCAAATCCAAGGAATCTACTCTTCAAGTGGCATTAGATGCTCTAAAACTCAATCCATTCTACAAAGCATTTGAGATCTCTGCTGCTGTACCAGAAATATACATGCACGAGTTCTGGGTCACTGTCTCCAGACATCATTCTTCACTTTCAAAATGAATGGCAAAAGTCATACTATTAACGTTGACAACTTCATAGATATTCTCAAGATTTGCCCTAAACTTATTGGTCAGATATTTGAAGAACCCCCACTTGAAGAGGAGATTCTATCTTTTATTAGAGACCTTGGACACACTGGTGAGATCAAGTTTTTATCCGATGTCAACATTAATCACTTGCATCAACCATGGAGATCGTTCGCTGCAATAATCAACAAGTGTCTAAGTGGAAAAAGTACTACTCTGGAAAGTCTTCGTTTGTCATGTTCTCAAATTCTTTGGGGAATGTATCATAACAAGACTGTTAATTATGTCTACTTGATGTGGAAAGATTTGGTGTATCAAGTGGAGAACAAGAATTCTAAGAAGAACAATGACATGTATTATCTACGATTCACTAAAGTCATTGTAGACTACTTCATGGGAAAGGATCAAGCAATACCAAGGAGAAACAAGATGTTTTGGCACTATGCCAGGGATGACTTCATGTTCACCACAGTAAGAGTCATTTCTAAACATCAGGACACTCAAGTATATGGGGCTATTCTCCCTCAGCACTTGACCAACCAAGCCATGTTGGAGTCTGAAGCCTACATGACTTACGGTGCTTATGCTACTGGTAAAAAGGCTCCAAAGAAGAAAGCTGATTCTGAATCATCTCCCAAGACGAAGCCTACTCAAGCTTCTAAAGGAAAAAGAATCAAGACTTCGGCTAAAGGAGATAAAGCTGCCAAGATTAAGCAATCTGCAACAAAGTTAAAAGGTTTAATAGTGCTATCTGAGGTTGCATTATCTAAAGCTGACCAAATGAAGTTGGAAACCAAGAGAAGCAAGAAATAATTCCACAACTCTCACGCAAGTGGCTCAGGTGAAGGAGTTGACATATAGTCAAAGGTTCCTGATGAGCAACAACACACCGTATCTGGTACAAATAAAGGAGCTGTTGACAAACCAGAGGTTCCTAATGTACCCGAATACAGATTAAAGAGTGAAGAAGAATCTTGGACATTTAGTTAAGGAGATGATGAGGAAGAAAATGATGAGCATGACAGTGCAAATAACAATGATGAGGAAGATAATGATCAAGAGAATGACAGTAGAGAAACTGAATCAGATGATGACGGAGATAATTTTGTTCACCCAAACTTGTCCACATACAAAGCAGGTGATCAAGAAAAAGAAAAAGAAAAAGAAAAAGCAAATGATGATGATGAAGTGTCTTCTAATCAGAAAGTGTTAGGTTTTAGAAGACTTTATAACTTACTGCTGCTGGTTCAACATTGGTGCTGATAGTGAAGATTTAGTGCTGCTGAGAAAGAATGAAGAAAATAGACTAAGTCTTTAAAACTGTTAGAGTATAGTTAGTACTGTCAGTACATTGTTAGTACTGCTAGTATAGTTAGTGTTGTTAGTAGTAAGTTAGTGGGTTTCAACACCACCTAATTATGAACTGACAGAAGAAGAAGAAAATCAAAAGGATGATGATGTTATGGGAGGAGAACAAGAAGATGAAGAAGATGAGGAACTGTACAGAGACTTAAATCTCAACCTGGATAGAAGAGATACTGAAATGATAGATGCTCAAATTAATCAAGAGAAGGAAGAGGTTTACGTGACTTTAACTACTGAACTTCCAGTAGTGCAACAACAAAGCTCCTCTGTTTCATCAGATTTGGTGTCTAAATTCATTAATCCCACTCCAGATACAGGTATCGACTCGATTTTAAATCTAAATGTTCAATCCGATATTCCTATCAATGTATCTGTTTCTGTCACTACTAAGACACCTTCTTCTGACACTACAATTCCTCAAACACCTATTCCAATCATTCAACCTCAACAACAAACACATGATTCCACAACAACAACTATTCCAACAATAACCTTGCCAAAAATCCCTAACTTTGCATCTCTATTCGGTTTTGAACGAAGGGTTTCCTCATTAGAGACTGAACTGTCTGAGCTCAAACAAACCAATCAATTTGCTGAAGCTGTATCATCTATTCCAGGCATTGTTGATAACTACCTTAGATCTAAGATGAAAGATGCAGTGAATGTAGCTGTTCAGCTACAATCCAACAAGCTCAGAGAAGAAGCTCAAGCCGAGAATGACAAATTTCTTAAACAGATAGACTCAAACATTAAGGCCATAATCAAGGATAAGGTTAAAGCTCAAGTATCCAAGACCATGCCAAAGATTAAGAAGTATGTCACAAAATATATAGGAGTTGAAGTGTTGGCTAGATCATCCAATCAACCTCAAACATCTTATGCTGTAGCAGCATCTCTCTCAGAATTCGAGTTAAAGAAGATTCTCATTGACAAAATTGAAGAAAATAAATCAATAAACACATTAGACATTCAGAAGAATCTCTACAATACATTGATTGAATCGTACAACTCAGACAAGGACCTCTTTACCTCATATGGTGATGTGGTGACCCTAAAGAGAGGATGTGATGATCAAGACAAAGATGAAGAACCCTTCACTGGATCAAACCGAGGGATGAAGCAAAGGAGATCAGGAAAGGAAGAGTCATCAAAATAAGCAACTCAAAAGGAGTCCAAGTCTACAAGTTCTTCCAAAGGTGCATCCAGATCTCAACTAAAATCATCAGGTAAGTCTGCTCAAGCAGAGGAGCATGGTCTAAGGGTTGATGATTTGGAAGAACCATTGCATCAAGAGTTCAACACAGGAAATGATGATGTATCGCCTGTAAGAGAGATAATAGCTGTTGATAAACGACCGTAGAATCCATCAGGCTCTCAATATCCTGATCGTGAATGGAACAAAACAAAGACTGTTGACGACCGACCTCCTCAATCATGGATGACTCAGTTGGCTCAAGCTTCAGGTACACACTCCTCATTTAATGAGTTTCTGGCCACTCCTATCGATTTCTCTGCCTTTATCATAAACCAGCTTAAATTAAACAATCTGACTCAAGATGTGTTGACCGGTCTAACATATGATCTCATGAAAGGCACGTGCAAGAGTGTAGTGGAATTAGAATACCACTTGGAAGAAGTATTCAAAGCTACCAATGATCAGTTAGATTGGCATAATCCTGAAGGAAGATCGTATCCCCATGATCTCAACAAGCCCCTTCCTTTAATTGAGAATGCACGAGGTCATCAAGTTATCCCTTTTGATCACTTCATTAATAATGATCTCGAATATCTGAAAGGAGGGAGCTTAAGTCAAAAATATACAACCTCACTTACCAAGACGAAGGCTGCTAATTACGGTCATGTTAAATGGATTAAAGACAAAGTTCCTAGAAGTATATGGAGTCCGGCATAAGTTGTCTATGACAAGCATGCCTACTGGGGAACATATCATTGGGGACCAAAACGTTAGAGATTCTATGGATATGCTACCAACATGGAAACTTCAAAAGATGTCTACTTAAGACACAAGATCATTGCTGTTACCAGTCTCAAGATCATGGAGTTCTTTGGTTACAAACATTTGGAAGAGATTACTGTTCGAAGCCAGGACGATAAGTTGTACAGGTTTTGAGAAGGTGACTTCAAAAGACTTCTTCACCAAGACATTAAAGATATGTTACTTTTTCTTGTTCAAAGTAAGCTGACCAACCTCAATTTGGATGAACGATTTATACTAAATGTGGCTTTGAGAATGTACACGAGACACATTGTCATTCAAGAACGTATGGAGGATTTACAACTGGCAGTTGAATCCTACCAGAAGAAGATAAATCTCTTAAGACCAGACTCATACCATTCAGATCTCAGAAAAATGACTCCTTACACTGCTTACCATGATATCCAAGGCATTATCTATCAAGATGACATGGACAGAAATCGTTTGATGCGCACTGATGAACTTCACAAGTTCAGTGACGGCATACTAAACCAAGTTCGCACCATTCTCAATGATATTTCTACTGGGATTTAGATGGAGTACTTGCCAAAGAGAAAATGGAGCAAACAAGACAAGATGAGAGCTCAGGTGATGATCAATGCCATTGATAAGAAACTCAAAGACAGAAGGTTGATGCGTAGTCTGGAAAAGTTTGTTGGTGGAAGACCTTACAGAGGAGACCTTTGGCTGCTACAAAGAACCATATGATTCCATCATATTATGTTCTCATCACTCAGGTTAAACCTCATAACTAATATAAATTTGTGAATTTGTATATATGTAGTGTAGACTTATGGTGAAAATAAGGAGTGTTTGAGTACCAAATTTTTTAAGAATTTCTTAGTAAATTCAAAAAATTTCAAATTATTGTACTCAACACTATCTTATTACCCTCAAATATTAAGGGGGAGCATTAAAATGTTCCTATTTAGATATTGTGTAACATTTTATCCCCGAACGTTTAATCAATTGATATCCAAAATATCAAGGGATTAACATTTTGGATAAGGGGAGAAAATGTGATTAAACTGAATCTAATTTGTATTAAAATGTGATTGTATTAAATCGACCTAATACACTCCAACACTTAGCATGTACTACGATTACAATGAACATGTTAAGGGGGAGCTTTTAGTGATGATGAAAAACTTTCAAAGTGTAAATCTTTTTTATATTTATATCAAACACTTTGATTGAACTTTTCAATGATTTTGGTTTTGATTGTGATGGAATACCCAAAAGACCGACCATGTACTTAAATTTATAGAGTTATAAGGTGGTTAGGCATAGGTATTCAAATCCCATGATCCAGCCAGAACCGGAAGGATCTACCCAAGAATATCTACTAGATAGTGTAGAAGTCCTTAGGTATGATACAAAAGGAGAAAAAGTGAGAATCAGGAATAATGCCGACTAAGATGGAGCTAACACTGGAATAAACCCAACAAGGTGTTAGTTATGAAGTCTCGATAAGCATTGAAGGGGTTGAAGAATGAAAAAGAAATGTAAAGATAAAGGTTGAAAAGAAAGAAGCCCTCCATACACTTAGGCAGAAACCGGGTCAATACATAAACTAGCAGAAACACTAAGATGTTGTCTGACATTGAAGACAGTCATGGACCTAGTGACTCTAAGCACAACCCTCCCTAGCCACTTAAGGTCTCTCAACAGACTCTTGTTTCATTTCTCACGGAGATTACACGCATTTTTATCAACTTTCTCACTCCGAGTTAGTTGGTATTAAAAAGGTGGCAGTCTGCTCCAGCCTTTAATCACTAAAAAAAAGTGCACTATTGAGTCTAGAACCAAAAGAGATCATCCATAAATCTCATTAGGACACGTGTCAAATTATGCTTGCTTAGTCACACAATGTGAATAACAAGATATACATTAAGAGTCCTACGCATTATCCTTGTGATTTTGCCAGAACATCTGAGTGATATAATTCACAGTGAAGATGGAAATCCTGCTTGAGCCAACATCAAACAAGCTCATGGTAGGTGACTTGTGCGATTCTATATGAATCAAACTTGTGACAACTGGAAAGAAACAATGGTGCGATTCTATAAGAATTAAACTTGTTCCAGGTTATGAATTGACGATTGATGATGAATTTTGAAATGATTAACACTCTCGATGTGTCACAAAACCACTTTAGCAAGTGACACGTCGATTGATTTTCAAATTGATTTTTCTATTCAATCAGTGAGACCTCGTCTTGCTGGTTCACTCATATCGTGTTGTCTGCTTTGAGACGCTCCGGTAATGAGAACGGCTAGTGCAGCTGCGAAACCCTGTCAAGGAAATTCTTTAGAATTCTACCTGATCACAGGCAGTATTTATACTGATCAACGGGGAACCGTGGTTATTGCAACCATATTCGACGAAGTGACAAAGACACTCTCGTCCATATCTGTTGATTATCACTAACCTAAACCTGCAGGTACTCCCGACGATTGGTGCAGCTGATTCCCGACGAGTCACGATTCATAGCCACATGCTCATACCCGACCGACAAACATAAAGACATCATGAAAGCTCAAGTACATGTTTCAAGACTTCCGCTACTCTGATACCGTACGTCTTTCTTGAAGTGACGAAGTATTAAAGTCAAAGAATTTCAAGACTTTTTTCGTTCTGTACCGAACGTCTTTCTCTCGAAGTGACGAATTTGTTATAGTTAAAGAAATACTCAACGGAAGATGCAATTTTAAAGCTTTTCGAAGATAATCATATCAGAAAGGTATGAGCCATGTCGGTCCATATAACGCGTGTCACAAGCTCACAAGCATGCAAAATTTTACAGATTGTGGAATTCAAGCATTATGTTGTTAATGATGTATCATGGTGCTCGTTAGATAACATTTTCACATTTATGCTCAAGATAAAGGAACAAGCTCAAACTAATAGTCCCAATGATCACTAAATCTCAAATCACAAGTTAAAATGATTGAAGTTAAGAACGAAGCCCTCAAGACTAAAGATGAAGCATAGTATGCTAGGTTTAACTAGTATGTG
Source organism: Tanacetum coccineum (assembly GCA_026074375.1). Classification (NCBI taxonomy): domain Eukaryota; kingdom Viridiplantae; phylum Streptophyta; class Magnoliopsida; order Asterales; family Asteraceae; genus Tanacetum; species Tanacetum coccineum. The sequence continues at coordinate 11,624 of BQNB010047773.1, read as the reverse complement.
TGTTAATAAACAGACAGTCCGACTCACTCCCCTTAGGGAGAGATTGTTAGGGAACACGAAAGGGTGTCGGTCACTTCACATAGATAACAGCGACGTTAGTCGTAGATATGTGTTAATTTTTGGAAACTTAAATAAGCGGTAGTTGATCCAAGGCCCTACGGATTAGCCCATTCAAGCATAGACAGGCTCATCCGCCCCATTGTAAGTATATTAACACCTCTCGATGCCTTGGAGAGGTGGTTGGTTGGTTATAATTTTTCACATAGTTAATGTATCTCTCTTCTCTTACTTTTTCTCACTAGAAATACGTTTTCACCTTCCCACCCAGATTTCTGTCTCCTCTGAGTTCTTGTTGTTAATCGCATTACTAATTTCATAATATCGTGTAACATTTAACCCATTTAAGCAAAGCTTTATAGCTATCCTCCTCAACTTCTTTTGAAAAAACGATCGAGCCCATGACCGTAACACGCTATACGGACTTTTTCCAAGTTTTGAATCCATTTAATCATATCACCAAACATACTCTTTGTACAATAAGTCAAACCATTTCTCCGACAAACACAAAATCAATACTTTCAAACACGTGTCTATCCAGCCGTCCACGCAAATTCTATTCAATTACATTTGGCAATGTCCAACAAAACTCCCCTCTAGTCCAAACCAAATCTATTAGTCTATTTTACAAGGTCCACTAATTCAATTTACGCGTTAGAGAGAGGGCCTTATGGCCTCATTTGCCGTTTAAGTACTCTTGACCTCAATAGCAAAAATTCAGTCCATACCTCTTTATATAAGTCCAAAATATAAACAGAAACCACATTGGCCTTTAGCCCATTAAGCCGAACCACAATATAAACCAGAACAATCTCACTTATAGCCGTGGCCTCCCACTTAAGCCGTCGGCCCAAACTAAGCCGAAACACAAATATAAGCTATAAGCTCCAAAAACTTAAGCCGAAGCGATAAAGCTATAAGCCATTATATATATTAAGTTAAGTCAGAAACCCCAACCTCTTTAGCCGTAAGCTTATTATATAAACCCGAAAACCCAATAAGCTATATAAAGCTTCATATATCCAAAACCGACAACCAAATAAGCTACCTAAGTCTATATTATCAACCAGACCCTCCCCACCCAACATAAGCCTATAGCTTTCTCTGATACCGAAGCTGATAACTCAATAAGCCAAAGCCAAATATATAAGCCGAAAACCAATAAGCTAAAGCCGAAGCCACCCTCCTATAATCCGAACTCGCACTAATAAGCCCTAAATCGCCACGACTACCAATATAGCCTAGATAAACCACCCGCTAAACAACCTCCGCCTCCGCGCGACCTATTCTTGTGTCGGCGCCGTGCCATCAAAACAAACGGACCACCCCATTCGATTGGGCCGAGGCCCACATCCGAAACCAAAACTATTATAAACCCACAAAAACCAAATAAGCTGTATACCCTAGACTTTTAATAAAGCAAAACCACTCGATATACAAAACCTCCCTAACATAAGACCACTACTTAATCAACAATGACACCTTAATTTACCACAACACCAATTATATTCAAACTTTTACTTTCCTTCTCTTTTTTACTTAGAATAGGTCCCACCCGAAGTCAAACAATCCACTCTCTCTATTATTTCATATCTTTTTCAGTTTCCAAGATTCATTTTTTGACAGATCTTACTTGTACAATACGCTGTTTAAACACCATAATCAGCCATGAAAGTACAACTTTAAACAAAAAGCCCTTTAGAAAAGAATTAAAGTGCGGATGACCTTCGTTCGGTATTGGATCGCGCAACTAGAGAATCATCGACACACGATATACCACTTTTATATCTCCCTAGCCTCCCTTTCATACTAACTCTATCAAACTCCCCACACCATATCTCATTTTTAAACCCGTGTCTACCTTGGAAAATCTTCAAAATCTTTGTTTCTTGCTCCTTTGTGGTTCGTCCGAATGTAGAGAGAGAGAGAAGAGAGTAGAATTTTTATTTTTTTTGAAAATGAGAGAATGAATGAAATGGTTGAGGTAGTGGTGGTTATAAGAGTACTATGAGACATATTAGCTTAAAAATATCCATCTTGTCTCCTCTTTGCTTTCCTTGACCGAATGGATCCTAGGGAGGGTCTCGGGTTTATTTTTTCGTGTCGGGATCACTTAAAAGCTAACTTTTATCTATTTAAAACGTCAACCGAACTAGCTTCAGTAATTTTGTCTATTGCGTTGAAAAGCACTTTTCATTAATCTGCAAGGTTATTCAACTCGGACTCACTATCACAATAAATTGTGTGATAATAATATGAGGATTGTATATTTTGTACGTATTTTTTCCTTTACTGACGATCACATTAATGAGACCAAATAACTCAATAAAACACAATAAACGGCCCAAAAACATCGGTATAATACTAAAATCATAGAACCATGATGCAATCCAATCATCTAACCCCCCCAAGCATAAAGGATCAAAGAATTGATGAACCCTTGAGTTTGAACCATTTACCAAGCATATTTCTCTACAGACCACAATGATGTTAGATGTTTGCTCGCCAATCAACTCAAGCCAATCATTGACTAAAAATTGAAGCTCTAAGGGAATACATTCTAACTAAAGCTTCTTTTCTATTGTGGATGTGGGTTGAATGGATAAGCTATGGAATGAGAGTGGAAATGTAACCAAGGGGATATGGTATTGGTGCACAAAGGTGAATGGTAGGCTGATAAAGTGTGGTTGCTGTAAGCAGACATAAGGCTTAGGCATCAGACTTTGTAAGCTAGTTTATAAATGTCTAGTATCTGAGATAAATGTATAGCTTGTCAGGTTTTGCGATATCTGATATAGTGTAACCCAAAGTATAGGCTTGTCTATTCTTGGGACAGAATGATGTAATGTTTGTTTTAATAAGATAATTCACCTTTGCACCAAAAAAACTAAAGCTTCTTTCGACTTTTAGAGACCTCATTATAAATGCACATTCATAAACAGTCGGTTACAAAACATTGTTAGGGTTTATCATCATGTGGTTTACGGATAACCCATCATTAACAATGCTAAATTTGTTCCACAGATCATGAGTCAACATAGTAAGAAGCCTGAACTTGATCAAAAGACTATCTCTATTTAATATAACCCTATCAAAAGGTGAATGACATTTACATTTCTAAAGGCATCTTCATCGTTTTTTCAGTTTATGTGCTTTCAATTGCTTGAGAATATATTCAACACCCTCTTTCAAGGTTGCCTTTTTGTTCTCTTTGGTGTTCCAAAGCTCTGAGATTGGATACCTGCCACTCGGGTTGTATTCATTCAGTTCATTTAGAGCTGTGACGACAGCATTGTATATATCTTTGTCAAACTCTGTCTTAAGACTTATGATCTTCTTCATTGATTATCTCCTACAGATTCATGTTTCACACACAAAGATGATTTTATAAGATAAAGTGTGTATATAAAATAAGCAATTAAATGGCCATAACAGAAAGGATGTACCAAATTAGCACATCTACTCATACAAATGGTAGGATTGGTAACAACAATTTAAACGGACATGTTTTGAATATTTTCTAGTCAAATCTTATTGTGTATGTTAATATAACACCCCGTGTTTTTCAGGTCATATTACGATCTAAATTAATTCAGTTTACCTTTCATTTATTGAGTTTTGCACGTTTATGACCATTTGAACCACACTAGTTAAATCGCGTAGACATCAAAAGTTATCGTTTAGTTAAAGTTTTGACCTAAGCCTATCAAGACTTTACTTGAACCCGTCGTATTCATCATTTATTTTATATTCCTCGTCGAGAAAAATTCATGATTCGAATCTTGATACATCTTGTCTGATCCCGGATGGATAAAATACTTAGACTTATACGACTCATGCATAACCAAATCCCTCAATCCACCAACTCGCGGCAACCAAACATGATTTCCAAAACAACGTGTTCCATCGGGACGAAACTTGAATATTTGCTTAATCAGTCTCCCCAAATTCTCTTCCTTCACATTCTTTTTCTTTAGCGCTTCCTTTTGAGCTTCAAGGATTTGCTTTGGTAGATCGTTGTAAACAGTCATCATAAAAGCTCGAACACGCAATGGCTTAATCCTTTCCTTTCGACTTAAGGCGTCAGCTACAACATTCGCTTTTCCAGGATGATACTGAATTTTCAAATCATAATCACTTAGCAACTCGATCATCTCTCGTAGTCTTTAAGTTTAGCTCTTTCTGGTTCAAAATATATTGTAGGCTCTTGTGATTGGTGAAAACTACACACTTTGTTCCATACAAATAATGTCTTCATAACCTAAGAGCAAAAACGACAGCTCCTAATTCCAAAATCGTAAGTAGTGTAATTCTCTTCATGGACCTTTAATTGTCGAGAAGCATACGCTATCACCTTTTCCCTTTGCATCAACACGGCTCCATAACCCTTAAGTGACGCATCGCAATAAACCATGAAATCTTCCGTTCCTTCAGGCAACGCTAAGATCGGTGCACTACACAACTTTTGCTTCAGTGTCTGAAAAGCTTCCTCTTTTTCTTTTCCCCACTCGTATTTCTTATCTTTCTGAGTCAACTTAGTGAGTGGCTTAGAAATCAAAGAAAAACCTTCAATAAACCTCTGATAGTAACTGTTAATCCCAAGAATTGCCTCACCTCCGGTTGGAGATCGTTGGTGTCAGGCCAATCTTATGTCTCGATCTTGGCAGGATTCAATTGACACTCCATTTCGATCAATACATGACAAGAAATTGTACCGAGTTAGCCAAAAATCACCACTTTATAAAACTTGGCGCGTTACAATCTCTCATTCTTATGCAGTCCAAAATAATCTTCAAATGCTTTCTCATGCTCTTCTTCGGTCTTGAAATAAACAAAATTTCTCGCATGTAACACTTATAAAGGAAATTATCAAGATATGGCTTGCATACTCGGTTCATCAAGTCCATAAACACAGCAAGCGCATTAGTCAATCCAAACGGCATCAATTGAAACTCATAGTGACCATACCGAGTTCTAAATGCAGTAATTGAAATGTCCTCATCTTTAATGCGTAATTGGTGATATCCTGATCGCAGATCGATCTTAGAATACACGCTCGAACCTTGTAGTTGATCAAAATTATCGCGTTTCTTGGGGAGAGGATAACGATTCTTGACAGTCAACTTTTTCAACTCGTGGTAATCTATACACATTCGAAAAGATATCCATCTTTATTTTTCACAAAAAACACTGGTGCTCCCTATGGTGATGAACTCGGACGAATAAATCCTTTCTCCAGCAGCTCTTGCAGTTGTACCGACAACTCTCTCATCTCAGATGGTGCCAATCTATACGGTGCACGTGCAACAGGTGCAGCCCCCGGTACTAGATCAATTCGAAACTCTACTTGCCTCGGCGGTGGTAGTCCAGGCAAATCATCAGGAAACACCTTAGGAAAGTCACGAATTACAAGTACGTATTCTAATCGTTTCTCCTTTGATTTCTTCTCAGTCACATGTGCCAAAAATAAATGACAACCTCGCTCGATATACTTACGGGATTAAATACAAGATATGACATTTAGTCGAGACATACCTTTGTCACTTTCGACTGTCAACGTCTTGTTTCCATAGGGTATATGAACAACCTTCTCACCACAAATGATAACGGCATCGCGCTTGACAAAGCCATCCTACCGATTATGACATCAACGTACCAAGCTCATCAGAGGCATAAGATAGATTTCAAAAAGATGGTATAATAAGTTCAAAGTGCAACCTTTCAAAACAGTGTTCGTACTAACTACCCTTCCATCGGCTAATTCTACCTCGTAACTAGCGTTTATTTCAACCGGTTCGATATTAAGCATGGAACTAAATCTAGCATCCACAAAACTCCTATCAGAACCCCGAAGCGAAATAAGAACAGAAGCATAGCGGTTCATTGTGCAGAAACATACCAGTAAACCACATTCGACCCTGCGGTACTCCTCAGCATCTTTAATAGCATAAGCTCGGCCACAAACTTCTTTCAGATTCTCTTTTTGTCTTTCTAATGGGCATCGATTCCTCGTATGACCTTGCTCCCCACAATCATAGCAAGTTATAAGGGCTCGAGCGTTAGCACCCGTTGGCAACACTCTTTTCCTTGCAATTACTGACTTGTGTCCAAACCTTTCACACTTGTAGCACTTGTCATACATGGACCTCATGGCGAGTATAAAGCCTATCAACCCCACACCCCCACCCCTTACCCTAATCTACCCCCAACGTTCAACACAACGGAAGGTGACCAGATAGAACACACTTTTTTCAGTTGGAGCAGTAGTCATAGCTCGCGCGTTCCCTTACTTTTGGTTATTCTACGAAGATTGGCGTGAGTTATCCTTTTGGTTGCTCTTACCACTACTATTCCACTTTGAAAGTTCTCCTACTTTCGCTTCTTTCCTTCCAGAATCCTTTCATCCCTAGCTTTTGCTTGCGATTTTTAGTTTCCGGTCAACTTATGGCTCCATACGCACAGCTTTGTTCAGGTTGGCAGGTCTAGAAGAAGTGACCTCACCCTTGATGTTATCAGTCAATCCTTGGATGTAAGTATCAACTTTCACACTTTCTGGGCTCAACCATCCTTGGACACATCAAAGCTAACTCATTAAATCTCTGAGTATAAGTAACAATGTTATACTCCTTGACCTTCAGGTTCCATAATTCGTGCTCTATTCTTTGAAGTTCTTCTATTGGACAAAACTCTGCAGTCATAACTGTTTCATTTTAGTCTAAGGCATTTGGTTCACAGTCTCCAAACCCAGGGTTGTAATCTTTAGGAATTCCACCATGTCAAAAGTCTAACCTGATTTGTCCTTGTAGTATAGCAGCAGCAAATTTCACCTTCTCGCCCTTTGCACATTCATTGATTCCAAAAATACTCTTGGTTTTCTCAAACCATCTTCGTAACTCAACAGCTCCTTCAGTACCGCAAAAAAATAGTAGGATTGCACTTCATAAATCTAGCAAAAGTGCACTCACGAATAGCAGGTGCGGCATCTTGACCCCTAATTGGTCCATATTCATCTAGCATCATTCCCAGCATTCGCATGTCTTGCCCGCTCAGCAGCGATAGCAGCATCGACACTTTCCTTGATCATTCGATGAACAACAGCTTAAGTCAAAGGTGTAGACTTTGGAGGCATGATTTTGTCATGTCACACAGAAAACAACTTGATAAGCATTCATAACATGATATACTCATAACACGATATAATGACAAATCAATCACGATCTCTTCACCCATAACATCAAGTAAGTTTATTTACTTTTTTACGACTGCGCTTAGGTCAAAGTTAGTATTCATTATTCATCACAAAAAAGTTAATACATAGTTGCATTGTTTCATGAAATGATACAAATCGTTACAACCAATAGCATTAATTCTACTAACTGAGGATTTAGTTTAGTGATTACACAATACAGATACTACTAATGAATCTAAACTACTAAGCATCATGAGGAGATTCTCGTGGCTCAGATGATGGACTCTTCTTTCCAACACAATCAGATGCAGACTCGATGCTATCAGTTCTTGGTCTTTCTTCAAACACAATTGGAACATCGATAGCCTCATTCGGTCTTTCTTCAAACACAAATCTCCTATGAATCATCTCTTGATAGAACTCGTGAGCTCGAACTCTAGTTCAATAGAGATCTCTCTTGACTCGTTCGTTCTGCATACGAAGAAGTGTGTTGCTAGACCTTGCTTCTTCTAGTTCCTTCTTTAGCTTCTCACAATTAGCTTTCTCTTTAGTATTACCGAGCTTTTTAACCAGATTTTCCATTGCATCCGTTCTTTGTTCCACACTAGAACGCACTTCATTACCCAAATCCAAATCAACTTACCATAATACCCGTCCTTTGCTTTTCCCTTCTTCTCGACCAATGCATGCGTCGTCTCGCGACCACACAGTCGTCTAGAAAGAGAAACCATCTGACCAAAAATAGAGTTAATGTCCCTCCTCATGAGACCAGGCAACAGACTATCAATGTCCTCTCTAAGAAAAGGGGCAGTAGACGAATCACCTAACCTCTTGAACTCTAGCGGAACAATCTAATCCTCGGACCTCCCCGTTAGTCACTCAAACTTAATCACATCCTAGGCTCTGAATCGAAGCAGGCGGTGGGAGGGTTAAAGGGTCTACCTTTTCATTAGGATATGTTACTCTGACTCATTCTCATTTTCCTTATATGTCTATTCCATATTGGTTCTTCTTCTTGAGGTTTTCTTTGTCCCTCAAATTCTTCCTCTGCTTGTCCTCGTCTCATCTACTAAGAAGGTCGGGTATACAGGAACTTCATCATGTTGATTAGACTCAACATACGAGTACATTCATCCACCGTGATCGGGATGGGAATTATGTTCACCTAGATATTAGGAAATATTTTTATGCTTATTCATAGCGTTCCAATAAGAATACTGTTATCCAATATAACAGTTAACATAAATGAGCCACAACACAAAAAATTCTCATATTCGTGCGCTCTCGTTCAGTATATCTTAATATATTACTCCAAACATTTATAATAAATAAGTATTATAATATTCAATAAAATTCTATGCATTACAACATAGCATTTAAATGTACCAATACTAACTATTTATGCATAGTTCACATTGCTTAAATGTACCTATACATAATAATTATATGCATACAAACTCTGCATAAATATTCCAATACATTAACAATTTATGCTATATACACATGCATAAAGATATCTTTCCCGTTCTAGTTGTAAAACCTTTGGCAAGAGGAGGGTTGGCGTGGAGTGGTAGATTGTGTTTTAGTTTTTTGGTTTTAAAAAGTGGCTTAGATCTTATAAACCTTAGCTCTTGATACCCGTCTTGTAAACATCCCCCATTATTGGGATTGCGCAGCGAAAATAGCAATTAGGTGTTACTCGATAGCACAATGCACCAAGACAATAGAAAACGATCCCACTGAGACATTTTTATCAAACTGTTGTTCCATTATTGAATAGAGAAAAACGCGTTAAGGTCCCACAGGATCGTGTTCGACAACGTCTTCAACTTTTGAAAAAATCATTGTTTTCAAATAAAAGGACATGGTGTTAAAAGCACAGTATATGGCATTATTTTTGATTGACATTGGAATACACACAAGTAATTGTTCTCATTAGCATCCTGCATGATGTCCTCTCGCTCCATCGGTGGCCGTCTTCTTGGGGTTCATGGCGATAAAACCACGTTTAAAATGTCACAAAATTGATGAGTGAATTTCATAGAGTTTTTAAAATAACCAAATAAGAAATAATCTTTGTAAATACAACACATGCATAAATATACCAATACATAACAATTTATGCATACAACACATGCATAAATATACCAATACATAACAATTTATGCATACAACGCATGCATAAATATACCAATACGTAACAATTTATGCATACAACACATGCATAAATATACCTTCCCTTTCTATATGTAACCAATGGCAACGAGGAGTCTTGGCATGCGTGTAGAAGCGTTATAGTTTAGGTTTTCAAAAAGACTCGACCTAGTTCTCTATAACCTTAGGCTCTGATACCACTTTGTAATACCTCTAACTTTGGATTGCGCAGCGGAAATAGCAATTGGGTATTACTAAATAGCACAATACACCAAGATAATAGAAAACAACCCAAATGAGACGTTTTACAAACATGTGTTCCATTATTAATCAAAGAAAAGTGCGTTTAGGTCCCCACAGGAATCGTAACTACCAACATTACAACATTTGAAAGAGAATTGTTTCAAATAAAAGATATTGTTTTAAAACACATTAAGACGTAGTTTTTGAAAGACAAGGAACACACAAGTAGTCTTTCATCAAATCCATCACTCACACGACACCTGCACACTATCGTTGCCTTCATCCTTGGTTACGTGGGATAAGACATGTTTAGAACATCAACAAAATTGTTGAGTGAAATTCATAGAATTTAAAATAATCCATAAGAAATGATCTTTGAACACATGATTAGTTCTCGGGAAAACATTGCAACGAATACAATGTATAACATCTCTTTTCTTTCACACATTAAGCTCATGACACCGAACGTTAACAAACATATATCTTTTCATATGTCAATTTGCCCCAGAACAAGGTATTATTGTCATATACCTACTACGTCTAACTACAAAACATCCGTTTGACAGGGTGTTCACAAGGATTCATATCCCGGACGGGGTTGTCAAACCCAATAGATCTATTTAATGCATTAGCGTTCACCTCGCAAGGCAATTAAAGGTTCATGAAATAAAGGACTTTGACAATAGCTACTTATGCGAAAACAATCTCTTAATCGGGTCCAACATACCAAAAAATCATATGTGTTCGATTTTATAAAACAAACATGTATCCCCTTGCGGGTTATAAAATAATCAAAATATTTAAAATGCGAGGATATAAACTCCCCTTAAGCAAAAGATCTAATTCAATCAAATCAACAAGCGCAAATCACTTCACGTCTCAACCGCGAGCTATATGATATATAAATATAGCGGTACGTGACTAAAAGTAAAATAGTTCATATAATGCATACTTGCATATATATTTGTATAACTATTACGTATATACAATCACATACTACAATCTCCAAGTGCGCCGTAAAACATTTACTTCGACGCACCCACAAATGTACAACAATTACATTTGCGTTACGCTTCGTTTACTATAAAGTTTCTATTTTTAGAAAGTTACCGAAAATAAGGATAATATAATCTGAACTTCATATCTCGTCATCAATAAACTAACATTACAACCCATTGCTCATTACAAACCATATTCAAAAGTATACGCAAGTTTGACTTTCAAAAGTCAAACTTCGTAGTTGACTTTTACACCAAAAATTACCAAACTTCATTTGGCCATAAAATGTTCGTTTTTAAAAGTTACAAGACCCACTTTATATCAAAATGAACCTTAGAACATCATTTATCATTTTCAAAAGCCTAAAATAGATTTCAAAATTTTCTTGACACGCTACGACACAGTCAAACTTTCTAGTCAAACTTGGTCAACTCAAAACCCATTAAAATCACATTTTTGACTTGAACCAACTATCAAAAAATGTTTAACTAGCCTATGTAATTAAACCAAACCATCAAACCTTGATTAATAATCAAATACGCTTTTAATATTTTCCTCACTTGAATCATATAGCACATAACATATAACACGCAATATATCAAATTAACCACACTAGAAATGTAACTAGTATACTCACAATGCTATAGCAAAAATCAATTTTGGTTCCCCCTTATTGTCTGAAATTGGACGAACACCCAAACAACTAAACCAAACCCTTTTTCAATCAAACCTCTTGCTAATAACACTAATCTAGCAATACTAAACACCCTTTTTAGATCAAAATCATAAGAACTTAACAAAATTTCAAACTTTCAAAATACTCATTGCATGTGAGATTTTATTAGCGGGATATGTAGGCCTTGATACAAGGATTAAGAATATGTAATTAGATTTTATTGCATGTCGAAGATTTGACGGTGGTAGTGGTGGTTTTGTTTGGCCGGTCGTGAGCTAAGAACAAGGGAGAAGGAAGAACAATTTT
>BQNB010047772.1:3862-42923 GCA_026074375.1 Tanacetum coccineum | reverse complement strand
GTACTAACATTTGTACTGGCAGTACTAACTAATATTACTAGCAGTACTAACTACTTAGTCTATTTCTTCAGTCATTAGCAGCAGTATTAATCTTCAACCAACAGTAGTAAAGTAGTACTGGCAGTAGTAACTCAGAATTCCTAACATCTTCTATAATTATCCTTCATAATTTAAGAATTAGTGATTTCATGACCAAATTAAATATGGTCAATTAATGCAGTCAAATCAATTATCCTCCATAATTTAGGAATAATGATTTCATGACCAAATTATATATGGTCAATTAATGTAGTCAAATCTGACACTTAAATAGGAAAATAACCTCCCATTTAATCAAACTACTAAAAGAGTCAGGGAAAATCAGTGACTTGATGGGTGTACACTCTGTACCTCCAAACCCATTTCCAAGTATGATCCAATTTCCACAATTGCACTAAATTTTCAACAATCCTCCCTAATTTAGTACAATTCCTTTGCATAAAAAATTGAACATTAAATAAAATGTGCATAATTGAAAATGTCCTGAGGATTGAATTTCCATCATAGTAAATTACGCGTTCAAATATTCGAGAATCAGGGTGTTCTAAGAATTGAACCCTTTAACCCATTTGAATACCTGAAGATAAAATACACACAAGTTTTAAAACACATAAGAAACTCATGACACTATACAAGCCATGTGTCCATATCCAATTCATAATTTTTGTAAGAGCTAAAGTCCATGATCCCTGAAGCGGCAAAACCTCAACCTTTACATAGGTGGTTCCTCTTTATTCATGCTCCTGCTAAGCACTTTTTTAAAGAAATTAACCATTAAGAAGTTAAAAACTTCATCCTCCTCTTCAGCAGGTTCCAAGCACATCCTTGGGATGATATGTAAATACATGTGCTTTAGTCCACTGAATGTTCAGCTTTCCACATTGAACTCAGCTACCAAGTTTCCTTAGTAGAGAGTTGGGTGTCCTAGCATTCAACGACTTAGTTCGACTTTAAACACATCCCTTCAGCATACTTTATAACCAAGTCTCTAGCCAGTCCCTTCGTCAAGTGATCGGCTAAGTTTTGTTGAGACCTCGCAAACTCTATAGATATCACCCTATTCGTGATAAGCTCATGAATCATGCTATGCCTGACACCTAAGTGTCTAGACTTCCCATTGTACATTTGGCTATAAGCCTTTGCCAATGTAGCAGCACTATCACAACGGATAGATATAGGTGCTATAGGTTTAGACCACAATGGAATCTCAAAGAGCAAGTTTTTCAACCATTCAACTTCCTTACCAGCAGCTGCTAAAGCCACAAATTTAGATTCTATTGTTGAACTAGTCATGCAAGTTTGTTTCTTGGAAGCCCAAGAAATTGCACCACCACCAAGCAGGAATACCCAGCCACTTGTAGACAAATTATCTTCAGTGTTGCTGATCCAGCTTGCATCAGTGTAACCTTCCAACACTGAAGGATAGCCAATATATGTCAATCTATAGTCCATGGTTTTCTTTAAGTACTTCAGTACCCGCTGAATTGCTTGCCAGTGTTGAGTACCAGGGTTACTAGTATACCTGCTCAGTTTACTAACAACAAAAGCAATATCAGGCCTTGTACAAGTCATGGCATACATCAAGCATCCAATTACCTTAGAATACTCAAGTTAAGATACAACGTGACCATTATTAAGCATCCGCTTCTCACTTGTATCCATAGGAGTGCTAACTGGAGTGTAATCAAAGTAATTGAATTTCTTTAATACCTTCTCAATATAATGAGACTGAGAAATTTCTATTCCATTACTTTCATGTTTAATCATAATACCAAGGATAACATCAGCCTCCCTCATGTCCTTCATCGAGAACCTTAATGACAAAAATTCCTTTCTTAGGTCAACTTGAACATGGTCAGTGTCAAAGATCATCATGTTATCAACATATAGGCAAATGATGACTCCTTTACCAGTTTCATCAAATTTGCTATATACACATTTGTCAGCTCGCCTTGAACTTTTCAATAGTTCCATCTACCTTCAGTTTTCTTTTAAAGATCCATTTGCAACCAAGAGGTTTGCACCCGGAGGTAGATCAGCCAACATCCAAGTATTGTTGCCCATGATGGAGTCCATCTTATTATTAATTGCTTCTTTCCACAAAACAACATCTTGAGACTTCATTGCTTCATCAAATGTCTTGGGATCATCCTCAACATTAAAGCAATAGGAGTGTTGGTCAGAGACCTTATCCCTTGTTCCTTCAATTAAGTATAATTGAAATTTAGGTCCAAAATCCTTTGAAGTCATATTCCTTTTGCTTTTTCTAAGCTCAGGCTCAGGTTGCTGAACAACCTCTTCAGTGACCTCTTTAGGGACCACTGAACCACCAATGTCTTTAGTTCCATTAGGAATCCTGAGACTTGGTCTAGGGACTGATGAGAATCTATTCTTATCAAAGATTGCATCACTTGATTCAATTATAGAGTTTATTGAAACTGAATCATTAGGCTCAATGACATAGAACCTAAAAGCCTTGGAATGCTTAGCATATCCAACAAAGATGCATTCAATGCCTCTTTCACCCAAAGTTTTCAGCTGTGGATCAGGGAGTCTTACAATTGCCCTACAACCCCAAATCTTAAGGTAGTTCAGGTTTGGTTTCCTTGTAGTCCAGAGTTCATAAGGGGTAATCATGTTCCTTTTATTGGGAACCCTATTTAATAAATAGCAAGCTATTAACATAGCTTCACCCTAGAACCCTTGACTCAGTCCTGAGTAGGACAACATGGAATTAACCATTTCTTTTAGTACTATATTTTTCCTTTTAGATCTACCATTTTGTTGTGGAGTATAGGGGGCAGTCGTTTCATGGGTAATACTAACAGACTGAAAATACAGAGTATCCATGTACTCACCTCCACTATCAGTCCTAAATCTTTTGATTTGGGACCCTTGTTGTAATTCAACTTCAGTTTTGAAACTTTGAATTTATCTAATGCTTCATCCTTTGAATGTAATAAATAAACATAACAAAACCTAGAAGCATCATCAATAAATGTCACAAAGTATTTTTTATTCCCCGGTGAAGGAGTAGCATGCAGATCACATAAATCACTATGGATCAGCTCCAAAACTTTAGTTTTACGTTTTACATTTTGAAATGGTTTCTTAGTTATTTTGTTTAGCATGCAAGTCTTACACTTTTCATTGTCCATGTCAAAAGCTGGGATTAACCCATCCTTAGATATATCTTGCATCCTCTTAAAGTGGACATAGCCCAGTCTAGCATGCCATAGGATTGAATAATTCAGTTTAGAGGTTGACATAAAGGATGAAGCAATATTATCATTAACAATATTAAGCCTGAACATTTGATTACTCAAATAACCAAAACCAATAAACACACCATGTTTGGATAAAACAAATTTATTAGATTCAATCACTTGTTTATAACCACAATTATTCAAAACACTACTAGAAACTAAATTCTTCCTTATATTAGGAACATGCAAAACATTAAACAACGAAGCAATCTTTCCAGAACTAAATTTAAGATCTACATAACCACGTCCATGTACCAAGGCTATTGACTTATTTCCTATGTGAAGAATAGATCCATCATTCAGTGATTCATAGGTCTTGAACCAGCATCTATCTTTACACACATGAACTGTTACTCCTGAGTCAACCCACCACGCAACATCATCATCCTGCACAAAGTAAGCTTCAGATACATGTGTAACATAATAAACCTAAAAAGATTTATTAAACATATTCTGACCTTTTAGCGAGTTGGTAGAACCATCCACTAAACCATTTGTGCCTGAACCATTAGCTTTGTTGCCAGATTTTCCACCTTTACAATCCTTTTTCAAGTGTCCAGGTTTCCCACACTTCCAACAAGTCACTTTAGACTTTTGTTTGGATCAGCTTTGGTGTTATCATGATGCTTATGTTTACCCTTGTTGTCATTGTACCTGGAGGAGTTGTTATGCTCCACCATATTGACAACTGAAGGACCAGCAACATTGTTGCCTTTTGGCTTGTCACTATCCTGCATCCTGAGGGACTACTTAATACGTAGATGACTGCCCAACTCAACAATAGTTAATTCCTCCTTCAAATGTTTCAAGGTGTGCTTGAAATCTTTCCATGAAGGGGGAAGTTTATCAATGATACATGAAACCTGAATAGATTCATCCATATTTATCTTATGTTGTGTAAATCTTCCAAGTATACCAAGAAGTTCATTGTATTGTTCCAAGACTGGTCTTGAATCAGTCATCTTGTAATTTGTGAAATTACTAACCAGGAACTTCTTACTTGATGCATCCTCAGCCATATATTTGGCCTTCAAGGAATTTCATAGTTCTTTGGAAGATTCAACATTCTAGTAAATATCAAATAAAGAATCAGACATACCATTGAGGATTAAACCTCTGTAGACATAGTCATCGTTTTCCTACTTGGCCCTCTTCCTGAGTTGATCTACGATAACATCATCACCATCATCAGGAATAGGAGTAGTCAGCACATACACCACACTTATGATGGAAAGCAAGAAGTGCATCTTCTTCTACCATCTTTTAAAGTCTACCCTTCAAAAATAATCTTCTTCTACCCAATGAGGAATAGGAGTAGTCAAGCTTGACAAAGTTTGAAGCCATGTGTTTCATTATAGCAGTAGCCATTGATTATCACAAAAATAATCTTCTTTGATTGTTAGTCATAGTAGATCCCAGATCAGGGTGAAGACAATTAATAGCCTAGCTAATTACCAAGATGGTTACCGGATATCACTTGAAGTTGTGTAATCACTTTCCAAAGAAGATTATTCGACCCTATGCCTAGGTTACATGAATACCTCATTGGGATAAAACCAAGTGTTTGTTCTTGTTCTAGGCACAGATCAAGAACTTTGCGTTTCTATGTGTTTTTGTTTTCTGTGTATTTTTCCATGCAATTATGATCCCTATTTATAGGGGATTTACTCAAAACCTATTCATGGAATTAATGAGAGATTAATGGCCAATTAATCTCTTCCATAATTATCCTCCATAATTTAAGAATTAGTGATTTTATGACCAAATTAAATATGGTCAATTAATGCAGTTAAATCAATTATCCTTTATAATTTAGGAATAATGATTTCATGACCAAATTAGATATGGTCAATTAATGCAGTCAAATCTGCCACTTAAATAGGTAAATAACCACTCATTTAATCAAACCACTAAAAGAGTCAGGAAAAATTAGTGACTTGATGGGTGTACACTCCGTACCTCTACACCCATTTCAAAGTATGATCCAATTCCCACAATTGTACTAAATTTCCAACACATGCATGCATGTAAAGTAAATGAACTAGTAAGTAAATTTTACGCAACACATAACAATTAAAACACGCGACACAAATAAAATATATCCGTAAAGTCATAACGCGCTAGTCACGAGTAAACTATATTTACTCAAATGTTGAAACACATCTAGAAACTTTTTTGCTAAACCATGGTAAATTAAACGGTTTCACGTAAAACACAATTACTCACGAAACAACAAATACTCAAGTAATTAAATAAATTTAAGTTTGAACACGACAGTTGCTACAGTCTCCCCTATTTAAAGGAATTTCGTCCTGAAATTCAACTAGTACTACTTAGGTCCATCTTCGAAAAGATGAGGATACTTGAGTCTCATATGGTTCTCTCGTTCCCAGGTAAATTCAAGTCCTCGCTTCGAGTTCCATCGAACATTGACAATCAGAACCCTACTACGTTTCAACTTCTTGACCTCCCGGTCCATAATCTCCATATATTCTTCTATAAAGTGCAACTTAGCATCTATTCGGATCTCCTTCAACGGCACATGTAGAGCTTCATCTGCAAGACACTTTTTGAGATTGGATACGTGGAACGTATCATGGATGCCATTTAGCTCTTGTGGCAACTTCAGAAGATAGGATACTTGACCGACCCGTTCAATAATTTCGAACGATCTTATGAATCTAGGTGCTAACTTACCCTTCTTCCTAAAACACACGACACCCTTCCAAGGGGACACCTTGAGCAGTACATGATCGCCGACACTAAACTCTAGTGGTTTTCGGCGGTTATCGGCATAGTTCTTTTGACGATCGCGAGCAACTTTAAGTCTGTCCTTGATTAGGAAGATCTTGTCGGTAGTCTCTTGTATGATCTCAGGTCCAATCATTTGGCTTTCACCGACTTCAGCCCAAACAACATATGAGCGACACTTACGCTCATAAATTGCTTTAAACGGTGCATACTTTATGCTAGTATGATAACTATTATTATAGGAGAACTCAGCCAACGGAAGATGAGTATCCTAACTTCCTCTAAAATCTATGACACACGCTCTAAGCATATCCTCCAAGGTTTGGATAGTACGCTCACTCTGACCATCAATTTGTGGATAGTAAACCGTGCTCATGTCCAAACGCGTTCCCAACGCTCTTTGCAACATCTGCCAGAATCGCGAGGTGAATCAACCATCGCAGTCAGATATTATGGATATAGGCACGCCATGTCGTGCCACCACCTCGTTGATGTAGAGCCTCGTTAATTTCTCTGTCGGATATTCTTCTCGAATTGCTAAGAAATGGGCAGACTTGGTCAATCTATCCACAATAACCCAGATTGAATTATGCCCGCTACTAGTCCTAGGCAGCTTCATGATAAAGTCCATAGCTATCCCCTCCCATTTCCACTTGGGGATCTCCGGTTGTTGCAATAAGCCAGATGGTCTCTGATGTTCGGCCTTAACCTTCGAGCAGGTCAGACACTTGCTAAAGTAGATAGCAACGTCCTTCTTCATCCCAGGCCACCAATACACATCTCTAAGGTCGTGGTACATCTTATCCGCTCTGAGATGAATCGAGTACATTGACTTGTGTGCTTCATCCATCTCTAAGGTTCTTACGTTGCCCACTAGTGGAACCCAAATTCATCCGACAAAGTACATTGTGTCGTCTTCCGTACGCTCCACTTATTTGTTTAATCCTCGCAAAGATTCACCTTGCACATTAACTTCCTTGAATGCGGCTTCAAGTATCTTTCCTTTAATGTCCGAGCAAATCATCATGTTCATTGCTCGCACACGTACCAGCTTAACTATTTCCTTTCTACTCAACGCATCGGCTACCACATTCGCCTTACCAGGATGGTAGCGAATTTCACAATCATAATCGCTGAACAACTCAATCTACCGTCTCTGCCTCATGTTTAATTCCTTCTGGTCGAAGATATGTTGAAGACTCTTATGGTCGGTATAGATAACACTCTTCGTTCCGTACAGGTAATGTCTTTAACATTTAAGGGCGAATACCACCGCACCGAGCTCTAAATCGCGCGTGGTATAATTCTTCTTATGCACCTTGAGTTGCCAGGATGCGTATGCAATCACTTTACTCCTTTGCATTAGTACATATCTAAGGCTTTGTCCTGACGCGTCCTAATACACCACGAAGTCTTCTAGTCTATTAGGGAGGGTCAAAATCAGATCACTACATAGGGCATCTTTTAGGGTCTGAAAGGCTTTCTCTTGTTCTTCTCCCCAATCGAACTTCTTATCCTTTTGGGTCAACAAGGTAAGTGGTTGTGAAATCCTAGAAAAGTTTTTAATGAAACGCCGGTAGTAACCTGCAAATCCTAAAAATTGACGGATCTCTGACGGAGTGCTAGGAGCTTTCTAATTCTTCACTACTTCTATCTTACTGGGATCTACATGAATACCTTCTTTGTTGACCACATGACCAAGGAAATGTACTTTTTCTAACTAGAATTCACACTTTGAGAACTTAGCGTATAATTTCTCTTCTTGAAGTAGTTCTAGGATTAGTTTCAGATGGACTTCATGTTCTTCCTTAGTCTTAGAGTAGATTAGGATGTCGTTGATAAAGACTATGACGAATTTATCCAGATACGGCTTACACACGCGGTTCATTAGGTCCATGAAGACAGCAGTTGCATTCGTGAGCCTGAAAGGCATCACTAGAAATTCGTAGTGACCATAGCAAGTTCTAAAGGCCATTTTTGGGACATCATCTTCGTGAACCGTTAGCTGATGGTACCCTGACCGAAGATCTATCTTTGCAGAATACCGCGAACCTTTAAGTTGATTAAACAAGTCATTTATCCTCGGATGAGGATAACATTTTTTAATTGTTAGTTTGTTCAGTTCGCGGTAATCGATGCACATGCGAAGGGAACCATCCTTCTTCTTAACGAATAGAATGGGTCCTAGGGTAAATGACTTAGACGAATAACTCCCTTGTCTTGGAGTTCTTGGAGTTGGTCGGACAACTCCTGCATTTCAGAAGGTGCTAAACGATAGGAATGAGGTCTATTCGGAATTCGATTGATCAAAAGGGAGGTAATCCCGTTAAGTCGTCGGGAAAGACTTTAGGAAAATCCCTTATAATCGGGATATCGTTGAGTTTCTTTTCGTCGGCCTCCATACTTGCGAGGTGCTTTAGGTTTTCTTTCGACAGTTCACCTTGGAATTTGAGTACGTCGCCGTTTGGTAAAGGAGAACGGATAACCCTTTTATGGCAAACTATTTCTGCCCTAAGTTTCAATAACCAGTTCATACCTACTATTACGTCAAAACTTCCTAGTTCAAAAGGTAACAAGTCGATACTAAAGGGAACATCTTCTAATACTAGGGTACACCCACGAATAATCTTATTGGTTTCCTCATTTTCACCATTTACCATTTCAATTACGTAACTAAAGTTCAGGTCATTGGGTTGCGCATTAATCAGGGGCATGAATTTAGTGGAAATAAAGCTATAATCAGCACCAGAGTCGAATAATACGATAGCATACTGATCGTTTTAAGAAAACGTACCCGTCATGATGTTCGGGTCTTGAAGAGCTTCATTTGCACCCAACGCGAATGCACGACCCCGAGCCTGGTTGCCATTGTTCCCACGGTTGTTCCCACCAATTGCCAACACATGATTTGGGTTACTCTGCACTTGACCCGGGTGATTGCAGTTAAAGCATGCTCGGCAAAGTGTAGTTTTCTGATGATGGTAGTTACATTTAGTACACTTAGGGTAAGGACCCTTGTACTCCTTCTTGCCGGAATCGGTCGCCATGAATCATCCATTCCTCACAGTGTCACCAGTTAAGCCTCCAGCCTTCAATATCGCACTCTGAATAGTGGAAGGCTCTATTGCTCGCACCATCTCATGAATTTCAAGAACTAGACCATAGATGTACCTATCGATCCTCTTAAATTCGCAGGTAACTAGATAGGGAACTAGTCTGGCTAGCTCATGGAACCGATCTGTGTAGGCTGTATGACCAACCCCCACTATAGTGTGGTTCCAGAACTCATTTTCCAGCCTCTGCATCTCACTGTGAGGACAATACTCATCCCTTAGTAGTGTTTTAAAGTCGTCTCATGCCATGACCACAACGACTGTCCTATCCCTAGCCTGAACTTGCGTATTCCACCAAGTTAACGCCTTCTTAGTTAACGGGCCTGCAACATACTTCACCCTCTGTTTGATTGCACAATTGCTCATGTCGATCACCGATTCCATCTTCTCCACCCATCGAGTATATGCTATCGCGCTACCCTTGCCATCGAACTCCTTTGGTTGACATGCCAGAAATTACTTATACGAGCATCCGTTCCAATTGTTGTTGTTGACGCCATTTCTAGGGTTGACATGTTCGTGTTCTTCCTCATCGTTTTCCCCGTTAGTGTTATTCTCTCCACCCCTGCCATTGCCATTTCCTTGGTTGTTAGTCTTGTTGTTGATTTGCGTGACGATGGTAGGGAGCAAGTCCTGAAGGTGCTGAGCAATCATTGCGACAATGTCGGGATTCCCACCAGTGTTGCCAATGTCGTCGTTGTTACCATTGTTGTTGATGTTACCGTTGTCAGCAGTGCCTCGACCACCTCCCCTACCTCTGCGTGCATCCATCCTCCTGCCCCTTGGTGTTGCACCACCTTGGCCAGGGCTACGATTCATCATTCTTGGAGGCATTATCTATACGAGAAGAGATAATTCGAGGGTTCTTAGAATTTGGCGTTCTAGGTTCTTATTTTCTATTCTGCTCTACCCTATTAGATAATCCATGATTTGGATAATTCCACATCGTACTATGTTATTTGTAAAAACGTTGGCCATGCGTTTTTAGGATACCATTATACCATATGTCTTTATCATCATCACTTCATATCATACTTAGGCTAATAACAACAGGCAAGTGATTAAGTGGCATATAAGGGTCTTACTTAGGTACTAATATCTCGCAAAGCAAGGCATACACATAATCGCACATGTAGGTCCTATCATGCAAGCTATATGAGGGATCCTAGGTTATAGTCTAGGGCAAACCACCTAGTTCTCTATAACTAATGGCTCTAATACCAATCTGTCACACCTCGTCTAAGGTGGAAACATGAGGTGTAATGGACAGGATCGTCATAACGCATTGATATAAAACAATAGAGAATTCACTAAATGAAATATAATCATAAACATGTCATGATGATTTCCTACACAAGTGGAGACTTGTATCGTGGATAGTCAATACCACAACAACATAGTCACATAGTCATAAAATTCCCACAACCCGGGACAAGTACAAATAAAGTCAAATAGATAACATAAACATAAAGATAGAAATGCTAGAAACACAAGGGATAAGTAACCCATGGGGGTTACATCCTAAGTCTCTCTAGGCAATGTGAGGAAAGTCCCATTCCTCCTTAGGCACAGTGAGCTGATTACCTAAAAATGAATACTCGAAAAGGTCAACATAATGTTGGTGAGCTTGCAGGTTTAAGTAAATGACCCATTTGCTGTGCATATAGTTTAAGTAGGACAATAGCGAGAAGATATGCATATACGACATTTAGTATCATCACTCAATAACAATTCTCATAATAACGAATCACATAATAACAAATCACATAATAACAAATCACATAATAAAACTCAATATTGTGAGTGCATCCTCCCAAAGGTATACCGACGCCCTACATAGATGAAATGGGTGTCTCTTCCTGAGATAGTTTACTTCCATAATTTAAGTACAAAATCACACATATAGTAATATAAACGCACATAATGTCCAAGTAAGAATAGTTTAACACAACACAAAACATTTTAAAATATCATTTGAGTATCATTTTACACCTAGGAAAACATAAGTAAAAAGAGTACAAAGACTCACCTTAAGCAAAGCGGTGAATCAGAATAAATCAACAAGTGAAAGATGAGCTCGAATGTCCTAAACGCGACCTAGTTGGAATATAGTGCGTTTTAAGTGCAAGCCAACGATAGCGAAAAGATGCGTATATAATTTATAAAGTTCTCATCACCCGAATATGTTTGCGTTTAGTATATAAGTCAAAATGCGATCTCGTAAAAGTTACATAGTTTTTAATAAGTTTCGACGCTAAAGAAAAATTACCATTTTATAATTCTCTAGAAAAACCCGCACATTATCAGTTTTCTAAGTAGTTCAGCTCAATTTATATCTTGTCTAAAACACACTAAGTATCCTACCAAAGTCTAGTTACAAAATTTATTTATCTTATTATTTTTAAGTTATTAACTTTAATAAACCCTATCTCGCTTACATAATAATATTTTGAAAAGTTTCGACGCACAAAGAAAATATATAAGTGATACTATAATATTTGTTAAGGATTTTATAGTTTATTCGGACTCAAAAATGCCCGAAAACCTCTTTTTAAATTTCAAACAGTTCACATTTTTCAAGCAGAAAGTTTATAAAATTTCTAAATTTTAGTCAATTTTTACAAAGGCGTAACTCCTTCGTTATAATGATTCACGGAATGGTCAAAAGCCATGTTTCAAGGAAAAATCACGTTCTATAAGTTTTCTCTTATAAGTTTTACCCGAATCGAACCCGAAATGGGTCAAAAACACGAAAACGTAAACTGGACAAATTGTGTCGAAAACAGTTTTTGGCTGGAAAAGTTACTAGTTTTTATCCGAACTTCATTTGGTCGTAACTCACTCGTTTTAAGTCCTTTTTAGCGATCTTTATATCCACGCGTTCGTATTTAAGTGTACTAACATATTTTTAACATTTCAACTTTTTAAAGTGGATTTAACAACTTGTTTATTTCATAAAAATTCTGGACACCAAGTACTTTACCCCAAAACTACGCTATATTTTTAGCCGAAAAAATCACAACTTTATTTCTAGCGTAAATCCCTTTCACCGATTGTTACCAACACTCAAACAACTTCAAGACTACCTATCCCTTTCATCGATTTGTTACAATAACACTAAAAACCACTTTTAACACATAAAATCATATTTTAACCTAAAAGTACATTAATATTAAGATTAAGTTCCAAAAACATAAACAAGTTGTACAACCCTTTTTATTTGTTAGTTTCTTTATAAAAACCCTTTTACACAAACATGGTGATGACATGTGTGCATAGATGAGAATATGTGAAAAGTATAAAAGAAAGATGTGAGTTTTCTTACAAAAATGAAGAGAAAAGATATATAATATCTCAAAACGATCTTGTATCTAACCCGAATATGACCACGAAAGAATCACTAGCATCAAATGTGACCTAATATTTGAGATCAAGAAAAACACACACCAAGAGTGTGTGTAGTGTTTGTTTCGGCCGAGCCTTAAAGAAGAGAGAAAAGGGAGATAATTTTTCTTATGTGTGTTTAGTGTATGTAAATAATGAATGGATAAATGGCTAGGTGCTTAATACTTAAGCAAAAATGGGAATCATAGGTCACTTGGGACCATTAGGAGACCAAAGTGAGAAATAGGTGGTAAGGACTTGTACCAAGGGAAACAACTAACAAAAATTTATGATGGTGTGTGGTGTTGGTGTAGGTGCAGACGAACCACAAGGAGAGGAGAGGGGACCAAAACATTTTTAAAAAATTTTGAATTTACACTTAATATCTATATATTTTAGTGATTAATGGTAAACACATGCATGCATGTAAAGTAAATGAACTAGTAAGTAAATTTTACGTAACACGTAAACATTAAAACACGCGACACAAATAAAATATATTCGTAAAGTCGTAACGCGCTAGTCACGAGTAAACTATATTTACTCAAATCCCAGAACACATCCGGAGACGTTTTTGCTAAACCGCGGTAAATTTAACGGTTTCACGTAAAAATCAATTACTCACGAAACAAAAAATACTCAAGTAATTAAATAAATTTAAGTCTGAACACCACAGTTGCTACATAATGCAATCTAATTCAAATCATGTCTTTCTACGCATTATACTATAACATACTTCACTATTATGAGATACTTTAACTTACACACTCAGGCATTTCAACTCAAATCATCCATTCACTAATACTACGTACGCTCTTCATACATTAGGCACAAATTATTATTAGACTATATATTGGTCACGAGTCACAACATAATTCATTTAGTTCAACATCTAGTGATTCATATCACATAAAATATAGTCATGCCCTTATATGCAATCATATTATAACACACATCCTTATTCGCTTAGACATCTAATCATTTTCATAGACTTACCAGTCGCAAAATAACACAATCTTATATTCGACACTACCCACACTATAACACACATACATTTCATAAGTTTATGCTCATATAACACAATCACAACATTCATATTATGTCTAAGCTATACCCTTTCTCATCATCATAGCCGTAAGTACTAAGTTAACTTTATATTTAAGGCATATCCTTTTTCGCGCAACTTACATTTACGGCACACGATCTATTAGTGGTCTAAGTTTATGCAAACTTATAGTGGCAACCTAAATCCTTTAAACCAAAGCTCTAATATCAAGTTGAAACGCCTCAAACCAAACTCAAATTTTTTTATTTTTTTATAGCTGAAATTCGCATTTATCTGCGGGTTAAATAATTTTAACCACTGGAAAAAAACAAAAACCAAATTTAATGGCGGGCTAAATAATTTTAGCCGCGGGTTAAAAACCTATTGTCACCAAAAATACATTTTTTGGTAAATCGACTTCCACAACTCGACACAACATGAAACTTTTCATGATACTTTCATATAACATATATTTTAAAGTTATGTACACCTTTGACCTTAATGACAAGGGCAAGCACACTTTATGAAATCCCGGGTGTTATGCCTAACACCTCTTTGTACACTTTCAAACATAACTTCCACATAACACTATAACACAAAATAAATTATGCAAATATGCCCTTAAGACAGTACAAGACTCAACATGGCTCTTCTTTTTTAAAAGTCTATAACTCCATGAAACTTTAGGGGCACGGTTGACTATAACAACTACCATACACACAAGGGCGATGCACCTCCCTTTCTTTGCTTCCAATCCTAGGCCTTAACCAAGACCTTACTTGCATCACATATATACCTACAAAAATGGTTAACAATTAAACCGTATGCTTTCGTTTAGTAGGTAAAAGGCAATAACATGCAATCATACATCATTTACACATATTTGCATCATATACTTCAAACACTAGTCCAAAGGACTCAACGACATCATGACATGCATAAAATCACTTAAAGCAACATCATTCATAACAAACATAACCTTTACATACCTTAATTAGTTTCGCAACTAGTCTAACCACATCCTTGGCTAGTTATGCCAAACTAGCCCTTATTCTAACCTTAATTGAACCACATTAAGCCAATGACTCTAAAAACCTTAACACAATCTTTCACATAACACATATATGATAAAATCAATATAACTTCATATTATAACCGATTTACTTACTTTGAGTCCATAGCTAACTACCATGAAGCCAAACATCATCATTCTTGATTCCAAG
The DNA here is from genome assembly GCA_026074375.1 of Tanacetum coccineum. Lineage (NCBI taxonomy): Eukaryota > Viridiplantae > Streptophyta > Magnoliopsida > Asterales > Asteraceae > Tanacetum > Tanacetum coccineum. The sequence continues at coordinate 28,102 of BQNB010047772.1, read as the reverse complement.
ACAAGAATCAACATAATCTCTTAACACTTCTTAATTCATAACAATAAAGGGTTTTTAACCCTACCCATAACATACCCATTTCATAACAAACCTTCATGTGATCATATCATGCTCATATGACAAAACCCCAACAATTACTAATTTAGTCGATACTCAATAAGGGACTTAACCCATAATCACTATAACATCATTATTTTAATTAAAATTATCTTTTACCCAAAACCCTTCAAAATTAACTCAAGAACCCTAACTTCAATTTAATCAAGGACATGCTTACTTACTAGTGAGAATTGATTGCTAAGGCAAGACTTCACTAGAAAATTTTTGTCTTTCCCTTATTCTTTGGAAACCACGACCCAACACACACGTAGAACAAGATAGTTGCAAAAAATGCCAGGGAATTATCAAGGAAGTTAGTTATAAGTTGGCTAGTTAACACATTAAACCCCTCAAGTCTCATTTCTAAAACTTAAGCCACATATAACTTTTCATAATATATAACTTACACATTTGACTTATGGAGTGACTTCCAACATATCACTTATTGATTTACTAATCATATAAAAGTCACAATCAACTTTTACAAGGCATTTTTAATAATAAAATACCAAAAAACCGACGTTGTGTTGTAACAAATGTTATCACTTTATGTTAAATGTTCTTGTAGGTTCCATCACACATATTCAATTCAGTTAGTTTATGTATATATAGCTACTCTAATAGTCATGAAACTATTTGACTTCTGAATGTCAAATAATTCAAATCTTAACTTGGATATATTATAAGGAACTAGACGAATACTCGCGGAAAGCGACGATATATAGCGGCAAATAATTATACTCGCGAAATCGTGATTTTGGTGTAACACTTTATGCAACATTTACGGGTTCAGTTTGTAGTCATTACGAGAATTTTTTTTATGAGATATACATGCAAAATGAGAAAAGTTTAAGGATTTAAGGATTAAACAATATTTAAAAATATTACTAATTTTAAGTTTTTCAAGATTAAAAAAAGGGATGCACCATTTATATATATATATATATATATATATATATATATATATATATATATATATATAATAATATATATATATATATAAATAATAATATAAATATATATTTAGTTAAGATCAATAAAGAAGTTTTCTTAAAATAAGAAGGATAAAAGTAACGATAACCGCATATCTTAGATGCACCGACTAAATAGATGCATCGCAATAATCTTAGATGCATTAAAACGCTCAAAATTGTTTTCCCTAAGCTTTTAATTAGATCATATACGTAATATTAGATGCATTTCATTTTTTTCTTTTTCTCTCAGTTTTTGTTCCTCTGCATGTGCCAAACTTAATAAGAGTGACATGTCCACCAATAGAAAGAGACTTCGACTTCCACTTAGAGAGACGTTTCTGGAATTTATCCACAAGAGGTTTCCAATTATTGCATCTCGACATATTTGCACCGATAGGAAGACCAAGATAGATGCAAGGGAAGTGGGAGGCAAGACACCCCATGGAGGAGGCAACGGAGTATAATTCGACATTAGAAACACCAATCCCAAAAAGTTTACTTTTAGAGAAATTAACCTTAAGACCGGAAGCGAGGTGAAAACAAGTATAAATTAAGTTACTATAATTCATAAATTTCAATATTACAAAATTGAAAATGCTGCATAATGTCTACTTAATTATAGTCCTCATTTTGCATCAGTGGGAACATTTGAAGAACGAAATAGCAACTATGACAAAGAAAATAGAGGCCCTGGAACTTGCAAAAAGGTATGACTTTCATGTTCTTAATCCCTTATATTTGTTTTAATTCGCCACAAAATGAAAATGAGATGGACGATTCTAAGACTACGAAAAGAACCTCGTGCGTTCTGAATATTTATCAGGAAACTTTTGGGAGAAAGACTAGGATCAAGCACCATTGAAGAACTACAAGAAATTGAACAGAAATTAGAACGGAGTGTAAGCATTATTCGAGCTCGGAAGGTTAGTTTTTTACGCAGACACGCAATAGCAATTTGGCCCCTGACAAGAACTAGCGTTCTCATTTATTGTTGTTGAAATTTCTTGCTTAATTTATTGTGACCTTTTGGTGTTTCAGATGCAAGTTTACAATGAACAAATTCAGGAGCTACAAGCAAAGGTACAATCTTGATGTTTAACTTCCAAACTTTCCGAATATGCAAACCATCCCTTAATAGTTATTTTTTTTGAACGGGTCCCTTAATACAGTAGTTACAGTATTAATATTAATGACAAATAAACTCTGTGACAAAAAGAAATATTATTCATTTATCACATTCAAAAAGGGTGACGATTTGCACACTCCATAAATTGATTGATACACTTAAAAATATGTGTGTCATGACTATTATACCCTTAATATGTGCACACTCCAATAAATGATATAGGGGTATAAATGTCAAGACACACATAATTTGAGTGTGCTAATCAATAAGTGGAGTGTGCAAATCACCACTCATTCAAAAAATAAGCTCTATGACAAAATCTATAACCAGAACAAACTTTGTAATCACGTGGACCCATAACAATACATCCTTTTCGTGCTGAAACTTTTCAGGAGATGATGCTAGCTTCTCAAAATGCAATGCTAAATGTAAAGGTAAGTCCATTGAAGTCATTCCTATTTTTCTTAATGGTCTATTTTAACTTTTATTGTGCAATATATATAGAGTATTTAAATTATATCTTTCTTTAGACTGAAATATAAAAAGAAAATGGCTGCTAAATACAATAGTAACGTAAAATTAGAGATTGAAAATGTGAATGATGTTAACATAATTCCCACTAAATGTTCAGTTTTTAATTCGAACCGAAGGAAATATGGTGGAAGGAAGAGAAAATGTACAAATGGCGGATTATGGAGAGAATTCCGATGTGGAAACAGAATTGTTCATTGGATTACCTGAAAAACGGATGAAGCAAGACAAATCAAAATGATCAATAATATAATACCTGAAAATATATTTTTATTTATCTATTAAGATTTTGTTACAGTATGGATCTTATTTGTGTTTGGTTCTATGTGTTACCAATAATTTGTAACAAATATTCATGCAAAACTAAACCTAACCTAATGTTGGTTCTTGTAAATAAAAACTTGATCTATTGTTGTCATGGTTGGTTGCATTTTCTGTGGATTACAAGAAGCACAATTACTTGATCTGTTGTCACTTTTTCATATCTTTTTGTACCATACTTTATAAACATATATGCATGTGCATGTACATAGTTATATTATAAAGATCACACATATATATACTTATGCACGTACGCATGTAACTCAAACATACATATATTGATTAGACGATAAATATAAACCCTATACATTTTATTAAATATGTATAGGGTTTATATTTATCGTCTAATAACATATATAGGCATGTGTGTGTCTAATTAATGTGACTTGTGTAAATTTTGAGGATGGATGAATTGGTTTTTTAGGAGAGCATACTATGTGAAGATAAAAGATCGATGTATAGATGAATGAAAGGTGATCATTTACTTCATATTAAAATGTACATAGAAAAAAATGGTGGAGAATTTTGATGCCTTTCGTTCATAGTGCTTATCACTTTTTTTCTTTCTAATCTATTACATGTTAAATAGCCATTTCCTTTAATCTTTAACAACAATATCAAGTGAGGCAACATATTCAGGCTATACGGCATCCTTCAGCTTCTTAAGAACAGTCTCCTTTGTTGGCAAAGATGGAATTGCTCCCCTTTCTGTCACAGTAACGGCACCGCAAACATTTGCAAATTTCAGTGCATCCCTTAGCTTCTTCTCATCCTGCAATGAGGCACGTTATAAAATTTCAAGAAATTAATTAGAATTATCTCTCTGAATCTGATCATTTATCTTTAGACAGCGTTAAAAACGACTCTATGTATATTCAAGTTCTCAAATTATGGTAAATTATAAAGTGAATGACAGTGGAACGAATATCGTCAAAACATGGAGCACTATATTAGAATAATTGTACCTTGAACAATTGAAGGTTTGAAGCCAAACTACTAAGGAGTCCTCCAACAAAAGCATCACCAGCGCCTGTTGTATCAACACACTTGACCTCAACACCACCAACTTTACCATGGAAATCCTGTAAAATTAATCAACTTAGTTGGAATCAATTAAACAATCCAACTCCCAAAAGTTGTAAGAAATGCGTCATAATGACCAGATATTTTAGTACTTGAAGGAACGAAGATAACCTTGGTGTAGTATCTACAACCATTAGAACCTTCAGTGACTATCAATAGCTTAAGATTCGGATGGAAAAGCTTGTTCAAGACAACCTTATCATCATAGGGATCATCGCCTCCGGTCAAGAATGTAATTTCATCCTCACTAATCTGCATTTTAAAGATACCCATTATTTTTTAGGAGATTGACTAAAGTAAATTTATTATGAAATGTGTACCTTAATAATATCTGCTTGATCCCAGATGCTCATTATGCCTTTTCGAGCAGCCTCAGCTGAGGGCCATAGAGCTAGTCTCAAATTAGGATCATATGAAAGAATGCACCCTGCATTTTTTGCCACTTTCATAGCAACTAAATGAGCTGATTTGCATGGATCATCAATCAAGCTGATAGATCCGTAGTGGAAGATCGCTGACTGTAAGGCAACATATCACAGTTATCATTACATGTACAAGCATAAAGTTTGTGTCTCTGGGTATTGTATGTTTCTCAATCCATCAAAGATAATTTTATTGTTTCCAAATAGAACATATATCAGCCATGCATTTTGTTGAAGGGAAGGTAAGAACTAAGAAATACCTTCTTGATCAAATCTTTATCAAGATCTGCTTCGGTAAGAAGCATATCAGCACTAGGATTACGAAAGAACATAAATTCACGCTCTCCGTCTGCTCTTAGGGTAACAAATGCAAGTGCGGTTCTTGCATCTTTGTCAAACGTCATTCCTGATACATCAACATTGTTTTGTTTGAGGATGCTAGCCAACATGTGACCAAATTCATCATCACCAACCTGGTTTCAGACAAAATCAAAAGTACATAGCTAAATACCTAGAATCACAAAAAGAGGGGTGGCAAAAAGAAAGATGGTCTAATGCGTCAACAAAATCAAGGAAGAAACAAATCAGGTGAAAACTGGTGTATTTTCACATAATTAGTTGTAATAAAAAAAGTTAGTAGAAGGTAATATCAAAAGGATAGTTAAAGTTGTGACTTTAAATATCAAGTATCTGAAAATGTATATATGATCCAAATGTACCTTGCCAAGAAAAGCAGCAGATCCTCCCAATCTCGTGACACCAACCGCAACGTTAGCAGGAGCACCACCAGGAGCTTTCTTAAATCCAGGAGCTTCGGCCAACGAAACTCCAGCAACTGTCGGCACAAAATCTATCAAAAGTTCCCCAAAACACAACACTAGCGGACTCCCCTTTTTTTCTTTCCCCTTCTCTGATGTCGAACCTATAAAGTATAGACCAATAATTCATCAACAGCTAGCACAATATTTACGACGAATTAATCATGAAAGTTACAAAATATTTAAGAGATTAGTAAATTGTGAATGACTCACCCGGCGTCGTAGATAAATGACCAGAACTTTTGTTACGCTTCAAGGCAGCCTGGGATCCTTTGGAGATCGTAGGAATTACATACGCCATTTTGTTGCTTATGAAATTCCTATTACGGGGTAGGGGTTTAGAATGTATTATTTTTTCTTTGATGTCCTATTTTGGTTCACAGACAACCGATGGTTGCCATTTTACTACTAAATATAACAATAGCCAAGTCCATAGACTCGACGATCAACCCCTTCCATTACCATAGCCATTATTTTTCAGACGTAATTGTACAACACCACGATCATTTTGGCAAATCTTCAATTTTCTTGTGTGTTCTGTAGCATGTGTAGATTATATGGTACATGAAAGGCATGTTGGTGAATTTAGTGTAACCAATGTTTTTTTTAAAAGGTTTCCCCGGTAAATTTTATTACACCAAAAAACATTTAAGTACAAAGGATGCTGATGAGTCTCACATCTTCGCCCGTTACATAGGCAAAACTACTTCCTTAAAGGAAGGTACACAAAATGACTAGACAAAAGAAATAAAAAATTTATTTCTTCTTACGACCTCGAACTCGGATATCTAGATTATCGCATATAGTTTGAATCTCTTCAGAAAGATCCTGGCCTTCATACATATCATCATCGTATGGGTCGTAATCATAGTCACCATTTCCATAAGAATCCCTCCATTGTTCCAGCAAACTTTGAGTGCTAAAGCCAACCCTTTCTGAAGCCATAGAACGAGCCATATCATTATCAACTGATGCAACCTCATCTTCACTATCATGATCACCCGGATACTCTATCTTTTTTAGAGGATTATCAGCTTCATCCACAAGAGTAGCTTGCCCATCAATAATTATATTTTCATACTTCCCGATTTTATCAATAATAGGAGTAGTACTAGTACTACTATTATCGACATTCAAGAACGAGGATCTAGTTGAATTAGCCCCTTTATTACCCAAATTTGAAGTCCCCCCATTGGTATCCAACTCCATATCATTATCAACCGAATTAAGCACATATATAGATTTGAATTACTAAACTCATTAGTAGGTTTCACACCTTTCTTCTTATTACCGCTAGAGTTAACAGTAGCCTTTTTAGGAACATGTCTATATTCTTTGTGAGGTTTAAATCCCACTTTCGGACCAACTGGAACACCTCGAGAAGTTTGACTAGGCTTTTTCAAGTTCTTCGCCAGACCCACTCCTATATTCTTGGGACATTCCTCCTGAGTGTGACCAAAAACCTTACAACACGAACACCTAAGGGGTTTCCATTCATATTTAACTTGAACAGTACACGTATAATACCCTTCCCTTGTAATTTTAGGCATAGCCACCAATATGGTATCCTTCAACTCCACATCAGCCGAAGTTCAATCATAGCTCTAGCAAGCTTGACCTGCCCCAAGATTGCAAACACATATCTGAAGTATAAGAGTCAAGCATTAACAGAGTACTAATTTTCGTAGCGATGGCACTTAATCCATCCTCGCTAAACGCTGTAACGGGAACACCATGAAGTTTAACCCACACCGGCACATTCCCAACATCCTCTTTCAGTAGATCAACATCCGGATTCCATTTACAAAGAATAAGCGGATGATTGCGAATGAACCATTGATGTAGTGTGTTAAACGGGATAACTAATTGGATCTGTTGATTCTACGAATACCCAGAAACAATTCTTCTAATTATCGTTGATTCGAGAGGAATACCGATAGTTAGGCAAATTCTTGACAAACTGCCAAAAATAAACTTTTCATATCTTTTTGGAACTGAATAGCCAGATGCATAGTACATTGGTTAAATAGGAAAATGAAACTGAAACGGGCCCTAAAAGACAAACGGGCCGAAAGTTATGCCAAAAACAAAAGTTCCAAATTCTAAAAAAAACACGAAAATGTAAATAACTCCTAAAATATGATGATTCAAGGCTCGAAACTCCCGTAACCCAACTATGTTGGGTTACCACGGCGATCTCCTCGTTCCAAGCTTCGAAACGGCTGGTCTTGGGCCTGAAACGGATCATCTGAGCCCAAGTTATGACCTTTTAAAAAAAAGGCATTTCTTCACACGATCTTGGGCTTCCAGAAATAAAATAGCCCGTTCTTCAATACTTGGGCCTGCATCAACCATGGACCATTCTCAAGCATTGAATTCAAACCATTCATAAAGCTAAATTGGAACGAGAATAACCCAGTAGACGAGTTAAGCATTGATTTTATCAAACCAAACTTACCCCAAGTGTTCCTAACATAACTAGCAACAACGGGGTAAGCCACTCGCTTTTCCAAAAAGAAGCCATAAGCAGTGTTTACAAACCTTTCGCTAATAGTTCGGATCGACTCCACTGGCACAACAACATCAACCCCGTTACCCTCCGGTGTAAATAAAGTACGGAAATTCACAGCCTTCCTACTCGATTCACCAATAACATTAGCATATGAAGACTTACAAGGGGTATTTCCAATCAGAGTAGTTCCCTGCGTAGGTAATGGTGAGTATGATCCCACATCAGTATTCACTGCATTAGTTTTCTCCACCACAGGACTTTGCATCTCCATCGCCACAGGTACATTAGTAACAAACGATGATACAACCTCCTTAAGTGGATTAACATCGTTTAGAGTCCCACCAGATTACATAAACGAACCAGTACCATCAACCGCGTTCTTTTTTTCCTATGATTGTTGTTCCTCCCTCCCGAATCCATAAAACCCCAATTCATGATTACACCATACAGTAACAAGAAAACGCACCAATATCCGTGACCAAGAAACCCTAAAACGACCAGAATAGGACCAACCTAAAGATTAAACCCTATAGAATGCGTGATCACTATGAAGATAAGCAACCACGATCGATATAAAACCCTAGAAGCTCAGATCATAGCAGCAACACAAGAAACAAGCGACGATTGTAGGACAGAAACCCTAACAATCGAATTTTAAGAAAACCCAAGCGACGAATCAGACCAAGAAACAACTTGCGATTAAGAAGAAACACCAGGTGATAAATCCTAAAAACAATCGTAGTTGGAACAGTAGGTCGATCAGGTTAGAAAATACGATTTAGGGATAATGGAAAAAATCGCCACACAATTCGCCACAAAGGGTTTCGGGAGGGGTTTTTTTTAAAGCCGCATTTTCAACCGACTCAGAAAAGTTTTCGGCTACCGGTTTGACAAACTGCAACTCAAACCGATTTTCTAAGATATGTAACCAATCTCTATCACATGTTATTCTTACCACGTGTTATGTGATTATAGCAGTATGATAAATAAATTGCTTTAATCATATGGATGTCTAAGTTATGAATGTGTGTATTCCATGGCAAAAAAAGTAAACTTTTTAATTTATATACAAATACTAATGCAAAATGTAGTACAGTTTTTTAGTGTTCGAACGTTCACATTAGTGTTAAATCATATATGATATGTCATGTGAATTTCTGAAGAAAAAAAACGTAAGAAAGCAAAAACAAACCTCAAAAATATATGAAAGTTTCCGTGTATTGAAATATAATAAAATGCTCGTCGCGGAGTTATAATTTGTTTTTTTAATGATTAACGGTTCATGAATTATTTAATTTCTAAAAGATAGGTGTAGTTGTATTTTTAACTAAAAATATTACTTAATGTCTGTGACAACTGAAAATTTTGGAATTTATATTTATTTATAAACTGGAAACATTTTACTTTGAACACGTGAAAACTTGATTTAACCTAAAACCGGAAAGTAATCCCGCAAACTGTAAAAAATGCCTTTGGAAGCACAACGACTCTAGACTAAGTTTAGTCTACTCATAACAAGTATGTTATCATCATAATAAGCATGTTTTACATTTCATATGCATGTGGCTATTAAACTTTTAGGTAAGTTATGTAAAAGTTGCATTATGACACTTTCATGCATGCATAAGTGCACAACTTACCCAATCCCCCCACTACCCTTACCTATACATTATAACACTTATATAAAATATATTTTCCATCCCCCTAATAGCACAAAAACCGGCCATATAGTTAGGGTAATGCCAACATCTTGTTTTCATCTCTTGAACCCCATAATTTCCTTAAACTTGCTAACACCAAAAGCACCAAACCTAGGAGACCCAACCCTCCCCTCCTCTCCATATCTTAACCAGCCATAAGCCTCACAAGAGTGCCATCATTTATCCTGTTTCCTCATTTGATCATACATACATATGTGATGGCATAGAAGAGCATTCCAACTACCATAAATACATTATAAAAGGAACCACTTAACTAGTTATTTTCTCATAAAAACACATTTTCCTACCTTCTCTCCTCTAAATTTCGACAAAAAACACCTCCCCAACACCCTTATATTTCATGTTTTATTAGTGTCTTGCAAGGATTGAGCTTGAGTATTAATTTGCTAAGGTTTGGAGTTATAAAACTAGGGTTTTCTTTAGTTTCTTGGGTAGTTTGTGTTCATTATTCATCCATATCATCCATCTTTGTCGCGATTAGGATTCGTTGCTCGTTTGTACTTGTTATTATTTTCCAGAATCACTACTATGTGTAAGGTGAGTTTCGTGGCCCCTATTTTACTTATTTGAACTGTTTTTAGAGGAGAATACATGCTCGTTCACAAACTCGTTTACATGCTCGTTTATTTTATAACAATGCGATTACTTTTTAAAACTTTGTGAGATTATAGCCCCGCTTTAATTTGTTTTATAACTATTTTGGAAATCTCGGGGTGAGATACATTGCTTGTTTTACTTATGGACGCAAGTTGCTGTCAAATGATTACGGATTAGCCTAAGTACCGTTAACCCACTATGCCCACTATCATGAATCGTTAATTCACATTGTGTAAGCGTGAATGTTGTAAATAGATTTATTGGGATTGACACCCCCATCCAGGATTGGTGCTAACATGGCCAACAGACGTATACCATGTCGGAACTTTAGGTGGTCTCGGGTTAAGACATCTGCATCTAGGCCAAAACTCGTAGAAATACGAGACTCTGTCATAGCCTCGGTGTCACGAGCTTAGTGCGATCATAATTACTCTTTATATGGCATTGTATGTGTTACATGTCATACACTTTGAAATCTTGCGGTCCACACTACTTTTGTTGAACGTCACTGATTACTAAATACTTTTTGTGATACTGTGAGTGAAGGAGTAGTAACTAAACACTTTTCATGATACTGTGAGTGAAGCAGTACTCACTAAACACTTTTGGTTCTCGTAAGTACTTTACTTAAACCTATGAACTCACCAACTTTATGTTGACATTTTTAGCATGTATTTCTCAGGTTCTTGATTTACATGGCTTGCATCTGAAGTCGCATCTATGAAGTCTTTCGCTACATAACTTGGATCATTTTGATGTCTTTCAAACTACTTAATATTTTGTACTATAACATCTTATTGAAATTGGTTGTAAACTTGGTTTTCTTTAAAATTATCAAATGATCTACTTTTTAAACGACTCATGTAGAGGTCGTTCTCTTGTATCTTTTGTTCTTGTATTATGAAGTAACGCCCCCGGTTACCTTTTCGCTGCATGATTTTGGGGGTGTTACAATGTCACTTAATTTTTTCTGCATAAAAATGAGTGGGTAAGTGTGTTTAGTATGCAAAACAAAATTTTTTGGATATGTAAATTAACTCTCCTATTAGAACTAAATACTCAACATAATAGTAGATATATTAAAGAACTATAAGTTATATGAGAGAGAAATAGATATATAATAAAAAGGGTTTGCTATATGGGAAGTATGTATAGGCATCAACAATCCAATGAGCAACTCTTGAAATGGAATTGGCTATTGAACAACCAAACATATTACGGTCGACCCTCATAGTGTGGATGGAGGATGAAGGAAAAACACCTTACTTCTTTCAAAAGACAGAAACAAAGTCATTTTTCCCACTAGCCTAACTTATAATTTTACCTTACTTTGTTGTATTGCTAGACAAGCCTCACTTTATAGATAGGAATTCAGAAAAGAGTTCTAACTTACCTTCCTGGTGCTTCTTGCTTTTGGACCTATCTTATATTATAATGGTAAGACCGTAGTCTACAAAAGGAAAGCAGACCAATATTCATGATAAGACCCTCTTTACGCTTTCTATTTTTGCTCGCACTTCTCACTAAATGAATTGACTACTTGTGTCACTAACATTACATTAGCACAGTGAACTATAGACCGGCTTTCATGTTCACTTTATATGAAGGGGACTTAGATTAATCGATTCAGTTATGAACTGCTTTCCTTTAAAGGTAACCAATGATTAAAATGAAAAGCTTGTAACTGATAAGAAATCTTGACAAACAATGATTTAAATGAGGAGCTCATGTACCACAGAGTGGGAAAATGCTCCCCTCTTTCAAGAGTTTGTTTCCGTTCTTGTTTCTTTAGTCTCTTTACCTACGAACATGAATTCCTAAACCCAATACTAGGTAAGAGCTTCATAGCGTATAGAACTGACAGATGAGCTAGCGAAGATGGCTCAATCTTTGTAGATCCCCTACTCCTCACCGGCTTACGAAAAGAGATCCCTAAAGGAGAGAGTTTTGGTACTTCAGGCATATCTATCAATGGTCAAAGACAAATGAGTCTTTTATATCTTCTAGTATTATAAAGGAAAGAAAGCAAGATGAACAAACTTGAGTGTCGATATGTGACTTTAAGCTAGGTGCCTATCTCTTATTATACAATATCAACAAAAGAAGTCGGGATTGGTGCCCTAAATGAAAGGAAATCTATAAAAAAAATAGCATTTTGCCAAAGTACCTAATATGCTTTTTTTAATCTTTCTTTTCTTATACAAGATTATAAGGTCTTTCCTCTGTATATAAGTTTGTGCGATTTTACCCTTATATTTTGTCCACGCTTTGCTATCAGTGCAAGGGGACTTATTACGGGTTGCCATAGTTGTCTGGATGGATTAGAATTAAGGGATGAAGAATGGCCGACCTGCCTAAAAAGTAGGTCGGAAAAACTTGCTTCTAGTCCAACTAGCTAGAGCTCCGGCACAAGCCTCCAAATCGAGAGCCCTCTATGTTTCATTATCTACACATTAGTCCCTCAACTTAAATGTACAAAACAAAAATACAAAAGCAAGATATATTTAAAGAAGAACTAAAATATACATTCTAACCACCCCTTATTTTTATCTTGGGTAATATCAAAAAGTTTGATCTCCCTACAAAAATTTTGTGGTGAGATGCAAGAAGACCTTGGTTAAAATGTATGCAAGTTGATGTTGTGAATCTACCCAAATAAACTCAATTGCAATTTCCTCTCTCACCAAATGCAAACTAGTCTCAAGATGCTTAGTTCTCTCATGAAAAAAACGTTTTGCTACAATATTGGTTGTACCTCTCTATTATCACAAAATGTTAACAAATAAGGAATTTGTAACTTATAAGTATTTCAAAATTTTTAAAATCGGAATAATCTCATAAGTATCATATGTCATACCTAAGTAATCTGTAAATACAAATATTCGTGTAAAAACGATATTAATGATCTTCAAGTTTTGGTAATAGCGAATATAATGTCATGCACGTAAAAGTTTACGTGAACAAGTTATTTAGTCGTAAGTTTACTTGTCGACGTCAAATCACTCTTATAAAGTGTAGTGAATGATCAAAGAAAATATTTTGTATTGCATACTAATTTAATCATTTGCATAAACCACTACTCACTAAATGATTTCAAATAAACACATGATTAATAATCAACTAGTTATATTAATCAATAAGACAAAATAGGATTAACAATAAATGGGAATATTCTTTTCATATCTTTTCAAATCTAGAAAATCATTTCACTTTAATGTTAAAAAATATTTTCTTCTAGAAGAATCTAATAAATCTGATTTTTAAGTACAATTAAAATATTTTGTAAAGATTTGCGGTTAACCACTAAAAGACAAAATAACAGCTAATTGCCACCCACAGATCCACCTAAAAGGAAGACGGATCCCGGGTACGGTGGATCCGTGGATCTGTGGAGCTGGCAAATACTGGCTAGATTTGAATTCGAAATTTGCCTACAAATAGGAACCACATATTTTCATTTGCACCACCCTTTCCTAAATTTTCTCTTGTATATTTATTTTCTTTCATACATTCTTTGATTATTATACTTGTTATATAATCCATTACAAGTGATCTAATCATGTCACTCTCTAGTGAAGACCACAAAAAAATATCAAGCTTCAAGTGTTATTAGTTTAGTCGAGTCATCACATTTGTGATATTTATCCACTTTCATCTATTTGTCTTGTGTTATCATATGTGAATGATTGGTATGTATTTTAGGCCTTAAAATACATAGTGTGCTAGATTGGTTATATCTCAAAGTAGAACCGGTATTTAGCTTAGTACCGGAAAAAGTGTAAGCGACGTGTACGGTTTTCTCCGCCTAAAGGGAGCTTTTTGACATAGTGAAGAAAACTCTCGAGTTTGGTACTCGAAGAGTAGAGTAGGTCAAAGAAGAGCTTTGTAGCCAAACCACTATAAATCGTCGTGTCTTTGGTTTGATCTTTCCTATCTTTACTTATTTATATTCCGTATTTACTTATTTATTTATTGCATCGCTTTCATATACATATGTGTATATATCTTGAATTCAAATAAGAAGATAATCTAAGTTTTAATTTTTAAAACGGTAAAAACAATTCAATCCTCCTTCTAGTTTCCACAATTGGTATCAGAGTCAAGGTCACCCAAGATCTTTAACGTATATTGTACATTAAGGCTTGAATCGATCTTTAACGTATATTGTATAACCTAACCAACACATGAAAAACCCAATCAAATATTCTTCATAACTGAAACAAAATCAATCTTTTTATGCATTTAACGATAAGTTTCAGCGATCATCTTCCCGCGCTCTAACAATTTAATAAAATCATTCTCTTGAACTTAGTGTAGAAACTGACAGCAATTGTAGGACATCAATGATGGTGGCACTCCTTCGAGTTCACTAATAAACAACTTCCTATCATTTGTGCGGTCTATAAACTACACCCATAAGTTGTGTAGATCGGCTGCAAACTCAAGATCAATCGTCGTTTCCCTTTCAAAGTATACCATCATTCCATCAAATAAAGACCTAGAATTAGCAACCATGGCAAGTTCTTATAGACATGGAAAAGCAACCATTTTTTAAAGTTAATGTTGACTCTGTTATTTGCTTCAATTGATTTTTAGGTATGCAAATGACTGGGGGTTTGACCCTTTAAATAGAAAAAATGGATAAAGCAAATCATGGAGGGACCAACGGTGTAACACGATAAATACAATACACATATACATTATAAAACGGTGTAATTTACCACCGTATTATTTCTGTTGAACAAAACAGTGAGTAAAACATATACCCTTACAAATGTCAATGTAAGATTAATTGTCAAATTTAATGATAAAAGAAAAACCGTAAATACCAACACAATCGATAGGATTACCCATTAAATATCAACAAAGGAAAGTAAATGTAGTTGACGGTCCAATTTAAAGCCAACCTGTGTACTGTTTTAGCTTGTCATCTACACTATGATTGCAAATTTAATAGTCCAATCCAATAAAGTATGATTGCAAATTCCATCCCTTACAACTTGGCTTTAGCTTGTCATCTACTCATCTTGGTTTTGTTATTTCAGGGTAAATGTAGTCAAACATACCACATCAACCATAAATTAAGTCATCCATAACCAACAATATTAACTCTTCAATAAAAATTCACTTCATCAAAAGTTCACTAGATATTAGAGATGATGTCAGAAGTGCGCAACACACATAAAGTCCTTACTAACGATGATCTTTTAACTGAAATCTTAATCCGGTTACCTATTCTCTCTATTCATCTCTTTACATGCGTTTCAAAACAATGGCTAAAAATTCTCCCATCCCTTGTTTTCAAGCTTAAACACAGCCAGATCCATAACCTATATCCTCCTGCTGGTCTTTTTGTTAATCACATTAGATCTTCATTTCATTGTGATTTTGTCTCGTTAGATCCCAGAATAAAGTCAAGAAAATACACTATCGGCAACTCATTCACTCTTGGATCCACCAAGACAGTTGATAATGTTAGCATCTTGCAGTCTTGCAATGGTTTGCTTCTGTATATCGGTTGGGGGGGGGGGGGGCTCCTCCTTTTGATTACATATATAATCCATCCACTAATCTGTTTAAAATGCTTCCGCGACCAGATTGCGTGCATGATGATTCTAATTTTTATGGATGTACTGGATTGAGATTCGCATTTGAACCTACAAAACCACCTTACTACAAAGTGGTGCGTGCTAGATGAAACTCTTCTGAGATTTTTATACAATTTTACTATTCAAAGACAGGCAACTGCAGCCTATGCAAGGAGCGGTTTAACTACTTTTTTGTACATTTTTATATTTTAATATATTGGAATAATGTCTTGCATTGGCTAGAACCTGAGAATAGGCAGCTTACGCATTATAAGTTAAATATTGAAGACCATGAGCATCCAATTATAACAACCATACAAATCCCTCAAGGCTTTTAATAGGGAAGAAACTTTTTCGAGTCTTATGGCAATATGCTTCCAATGATAATAAACATACAAATACCTCACATGTTGCATCTGGAAGGGAAATTGTTTGAGTCGCGTGGGTGTTTGCTTCTTGTTCATAGAGATTATATTGGCTCTAGGGAGTTTACTATCTGCGAGATGAGGAAAGGGTGTTCTGTGTGGTCGATTAAGTACCTTGTTGATACTGATGACTTTATGAGTCCACTTCCTAAAGGATGGTCGATTTGGTCTATTGTTTGGAGCATTGTTTTGGGAGAAAGGGAAGAGGATTCTTTTTTGGTCATCAACTTGTCTGGAAAGGTTGTAGAATACAACCTAATATCAAAGATACTACGTGAGATTTATGATATGGGATCTAATCAAGATGCTAATGATTACATTCATGGTTTCATTGCCCCTTTGCAATGTATGCTATGGGATCTAAAAAAGTTGATCATAAGGTTTATGAATTCATTCCGTCATCTCCTAGTGTTTGATTATCCTTCCTTGTAGAATGTTTTTTTGAATTATTTGTTACAATGGCTCACTAAGGTATTTGTAGAATGTTTCTTTGAATTTGGAGACTGTCCAAAGCCTCTTCCAGATTTGCTGTAATCAGTTTAAAATTTTCAAGTGAATTTGACCATGATACACCCAAAAAAATACACACAATATTCATATTTATTTAAGGTTAACAACCATATTTGCTTAATTGTAAATGGCGGGAAAAAACTAATTAAGCCGAGAGAAAAGACACCTCACAGGGACCAACCATGCGATAGAAAAAAGATTAACAAACATAAATGGCGGCAAAAAGTCATTCAGCGGAGGAAGGGAGAAAATACATCGCACAGGGACCAACCGTGCAATTGGAAAAAGAAAAAAATAATGAACAGTCTAAAGCACTGTATTAACAAACTAGTTAAGGACCAACAACGCAATCAAAATATAGCATGAAAAGACGATTGTGCCCTTCGTTGGAAGGGTGGTATGTGCTTAATTACACATACCTTTTACCTTTAAAAACGAGCTGGGGCTTCAGGGATCTAACGGGTTGTATAACCGTAGAGGGGGGAGTGAATACGGTTTTCTTGACTTTTTTGAAGTTTATAAAACTTCAAGTCTCAAAAGAACTGAGTGGTGTACTATACTACTTTGCAAGATGACAATAAGTAGATAGAGAGAAGAGAAGAGAGACACCACGATATATAATGGTTCAGGAAGGGGGGTTTAGTCCTTCCGTACGTTAGTTGCGAATCCACGACACCGATACTATTACAAGTATAATCCTTATGGTGGACTACAAACCGTATTACAATTAACTCCACCGAGTTTCAACAAAGCTCGACGCTCACACAAAAGAGTTACCACTTACGGTATTCCACCCTCGGAATCCACCCCTACAAACCCGTGATTCGACTTAACCTATAACTCTAAAAGCCTTCCCCTTGGAAGTTTATCAAACCCCAACTAGATCCCCAATGATCTAGGCTTGATCCTACGGATACAAGACTTTCCTTACAAATCGATAATGAAAGATAGTTTGATTTAAGAATTAAATCCCTAACCTAACTTAGAGACTCAATTCTAAAGAAAGGGTATGAGAAAGAAGACCCTTGAAAAAACACACAAGTATGGATTAGGTACTTGTGTGGCTCTCTTGCAGAGATGTGTTCACTTTAAAAGATGATAGAGGAGAAGATTAGAACACTTTGATGTTTAGACTTAGAGGATTAGAGAAGAGAAAAGAGAGGAAAGAATGTTTGCAAGAGGTGAGGAATACAAAGACCAAGGGTGGGTATTTATAGGCCAAGAACTCAAATTGTAGAAAAACAATTCGAGTCTGGCGTGCTGCCTACGTGTCAGCGCATGCCCAACCCGCCAGATTCCCGAGATTGTTTTTCCTTCGAGATCTTGGCGTTTTAAATACCCGCACTTGTTAAACCCCTAATTGTATTTCACACTATGACCTTTTAATCATTCTTATGGTGAAGGTCAACCAACTCAAATAGCCATTTGATAAAATGTTTGTGAAGTATTAAAAGCATTTTGCTTGTTCGATAAAGTAGAGATAGAAAAAAAATATCGAAAGGGGCATTTTGGGTATTCCTAAAATGTGTAACTAGCCTAGTTGGGATACAACTAAGGGTTAGAAGGGCTAGTTAGATACTAAGGAAATATTCTTGGAATATTCTTTACTTGGTGAGAAAGGGGGAAAAGAATTTGAAATTTGAATTACAAATTCAATTAATTACATGTTGGATAAAGAATAGTTGTGGATAGGTCGAAATGAGTTGTCATAAGTGACTTGATATGAAAAGGAGTTCTCTTGAGCCATTTGAAAAGAAGGGAAATGATGGAAGTGTACTCTTGGTTAAGTGGCATGATCAAGGGTTGTAGAGAGGTTGCGTTTATTATTTGAGTGAGAAGAGAGTGTATAAGAGATAAGTTGTGTTAGTTTGAGATGTAGCATCAATCTAAGGGTTAAGAATAGAATGAGGGAGTTTGGATTGATGAGATGGCATAATCAAAAGTAGAGATGAAAGTGTGTTTTTTGTGTTTGTTTGAGAAACAATCTAATGGTTGAGAAGTGAAGAGTGTGGGTAGTTAGATTGTTGACATGGCTTGATCAAGAGTAGAGATGAAGTGTGTGGGTGTGTGTGTAATTTGAATTATATGAAGAAGAAGGAGAATAGTGAGTATGTGGTGGAGAATGTTTTAAAAAGATATACTAGAAGATATTGGTTGGGAATATAGGAGACACAAAGGTACACAAAGTACAAGAGAAGTACATTGTGTAGGGGATGTGAGTTGGCATTGTTGGAGGTTTATTTGGAGAAGGTTTATGTGAAGAAGGTTGTTTGTTTTAAAAGTGTTTAGAAGAAAAGTATAGAAGTTGATGTGGTTTGGATGAAATATCAAAGGATTGATTATGTAATAAATCACAATTGCCATTAAGAAGAAGAGAGTGGTAAAAATGTGATTATGGGATGGTATACGAAGAAATGTTGGCGTATATGTAGATGGAGATCAAAACTGTTGGGTAAGAAGGTTAAACAGATGATTAGATAGAATAGGTTATAGAGTAAGTGATGATTTTTACATGTGAGGAATGAGTTTGTATAAACATTTAAGGGTAGGAAAGTAAGAAAAGTCAAAGTATAATTAACTTTCAAATACCACAAACTCAATTAGTCATTTAGTAGCTAATCCAAGATAATCAACATTGGATTTGATCACTAATCATATATGATGCAAACAAGCTAAGTGCTTTGCATCATAAGTAAAGCATAACCCATAACAGAAAAGGATGCGTTTACGCAAAGGGACCTTTGACTTGGTTTGACCCAAAATGGTAGTAATGCCCGTTATATGATTAGAATCCCCATAGATCCGGATTAAGGTCAAATGAATGCTTTCTCTTGTTGGTATGTTGAGAGCATGATCATACTAGGTTTAGAAAGATGTTTCGGCCTTGGCTAGAAGCATTTTATAAAAGATTTGAGTTGGCGTTTTATGTAAAAATAGGAGGATTTGTTTTATGCTCCTCTCTAAGTCTAAACCTCATTTGGAGTGTTCCTAAATGCTTAAATATCATGTGCATACCTTTATTGAAGTTTCCACGTATGTCGGGTAAGAGGAAAGCCGACAAAATCAAATTCGTAAAAACAAACTTCGCAAGTGGCGCGCTGACGCGTGCCCAGCGTGCCAGAGGCGAATATTCGGTTTTTCGGATTTAGGCTATCGTTTGTTATTTTACGTTTTACGAATGTTCATTTGTCATCATTAAAACATAAAGGAGATCCTAGTCAATGTTGCACCAACAATCTCCCCCTTTTTGATGATGATAAATAATCTTTCAGAAAGTAAATATAATTACAAACATAGCGAAGATGAAGACCGCCGTTGATGAAGTTTGCGTCTTGATCTTTGCCTTGTAATTTGGTGAAGCTTGATCTTTCTCTTTACTTGCTTCCGTATACATAAGCTTCAAAGCCTTTGCTTTCCTTCTCCCCCTTTTGTCAAATCAAAAAGGCGGGATCTTTGTCTTTAAGTGGAAGATGGATATCTTTGTAGAAGACAAGAATAGATATCATAGTACGTGCTCCCCCTTGTTCTAAGGCGGGGATCTATGGGTGAAGAGCATCACCTTCAAAGGTGTTCTTGGCTAAAACTAGCAATAAGCAAATGCAAGACAAAACAAGCAACAAAACAAATACACATGTGCAAGTTCAAAATGGGTTAGCTAACCATTTGGAATCTTATAAGCAATAATGGCAATAAATATGTATCTATTTATAGCAAGATATTTCATAACATCATTTAATTTATGGGTCCATATATCCATAGTAAAAGCACTATACTAGTACTTTGACATAAAAGCACTATGCTAGTGCCTCATACAAAAGATGAGATTTTTCACTTATTTATGCATTCCTAAGATCTTACTTCCTAGAAGTCATTTATTTTCTCCTTCTCTTTGTTATTCCTTTTGATCTTCTCATCTTCTAACTTTATATTCATCTTAGATATGATGTCAAAAAGCATCTTAAGGCTATGATGAATAGACAAGAGCATTTCTCTAGACTCCATTCTTGCTTCTTTGAGGGCATTCATCATATGAATTGTATTCTCACAAAAAATAGAATACTCATCCTTATTCAACATTGGGCTTAAGAGTTCCTTGATCTTATCCCAAGTCTCACTTTCCGCAAATCCTCTCAAGATAAATTCAAACATTATCCTTTCATCACCTTCATATCCCTTCATTGACTCAAGTTTACTTTTCTTTGAGCTTTCACCCATTTCTCCCTTATCTATGGATCCTTCCGAATTTGATATTTTCCTATACTTTGTGATAGAAGAGTGTATGAATACAAAGATTTGATTTTATATTTTGAAAAACCTTTTGAGGTAACCTATTCTTGATATCTTCCTTTTTGTTTTTGATGTAATGATGGAGTTTTTTTATCTAGGGGTTAATACCCAAAGGCTTGCATTGATATACAAGCCCAAGTACAAAGTACCTTTAAAGTAAGTGTGCAATATTAGTTTAATTGTTTAAGGTACACTTTTTATCACATCTTGTCCTCTTTTTTCTTCCTCCTTTTCTTCTTCTTGTAATATCAAACCCAATCCTAGTTTAAGGTAATTGAATTTCTCTTTTTCTAATGGTTTAGTTAAGATGTTAGCAATGTTTTCTCCTAAGGGAATTTTATCTATTGTGATATGATTTTTAGCTACATTGTCTTTTAAAAAGTGATGCCTTATTTCTATGTGCTTTGTCCGAGGGTAATCAATAGGACTTGATGTTAGATTGATGGCACATTTATCATCACATAGTATTGGAACCTTGTTTAACGTGACGTTATAGTCCACAAATGCTTGCTTCATCCATAACACTTGTTGACAAGCCCTTCTGGCTGCCACATAATCGGATTCGGCTATGGAGTTAGCAAGTGATGTTTGTTTCTTTAAAAACCATGATGTTAAGAAAGATCCCACAAATGTGCAAATTTCACTCGTTCTTTTTCTATCAACTACATCACCCACATGATATGAATTGGCATATACCAATACATTTACCCCCGTACCCTTAGGATACTAAAGACCTATGTGTTGGGTTCCCTTAATATATCTAAAGATTCTTTTTACTGCTTTTAAATGAGATACCTTAGGATTTTCTTGAAATCTAGCACAAAGACAGACACTAAACATTATATCTAGCCAACTAGTAGTGAGATAAAGCAAACTACCTATCATTCCTCTATATTTAGTGCTATCGATTGATTCACCATCTTTGTCTAAAGCGAGGACTCTTTTCCTATATATTGGAGTTTTGGTGACTTTAGAATTTTCCATACCAAATTTCTTTAGCATCTCTCCAATGTATTTTGATTGATTGAAGAAGATTCCATCGTTCATTTGCTTAATTTGTAATCCTAAGAAGCTAAGCTCACCCATCATGCTCATTTCGAATTCATCATGCATTAGTATAGAAAATTCATCGCAAAGCGATTGGCAAGTAAATCCAAAGATAATATCATCAACATAAATTTGAATGATGATGAGATGTGAGTCTTTTATTTTAGTAAATAGGGTGTTATCTACTATTCCCATTTTATATCCGTTATCTATGAGAAAGGATTGTAATCTATCATACCAAGATTTAGAAGCTTGTTTAAGTCCATACAAGGCCTTTTTAAGCTTATAAACGTGATTGGCTTTTTGAAAATCAATAAAACCGGGAGGTTGTGCAACATACACTTCTTCGTTGATGACTCCATTTAGGAAAGCACTTTTTACATCCATTTGAAATAGTTTAAACATGTAACAACATGCATATCCAAGCAAGATTCTAATTGACTCTAATCTAGCAACGGGGGCGTAAGTTTCATCATAATCAATACCTTCTTGTTGATTATATCCTTGTGCTACTAGTCTAGCTTTATTCCTATAAACTACACCGTTTTCATCTAGCTTATTTCTAAATACATATTTAGTTCTTATAATGGTGTGACCTTCAGGAAAAGGAACAAGATCCCTGATGCGTATTTTATTTTAAATAATTATTTACCAAGTTTTAAATTTATAAAACTCGATTCACCTGACAAACGCATTAACGGGCAGAGAACCCGATCGTGAGTAGTATAGAGATGGTAAATCCGAGGTCGTCCCAAGAGCTATAGGGCGGTATAAATCTGAGTTTAAATGGTTGTCATGTTTTTAAAGTTGTTTGGAAGATTATGTTGTAAGATAATAAATGAGAGGAATTAAAGTGGTTTAATCAATCAAAGGAATTGGTATAGTGGAAAACTACTAAAAAGATGAACCCATTTAACTAATTAAATATCTTAAGTTTAATTATCTTGATCTCAAGTGCAATGTCTGATTCTTGTTTTATTAGTGGTTTCTAAAGTCGACTGACCTGAATAGATATCTTTAGTCTGCCCTATAATTCTTACGATCCCAAATCCCCCGAAAGTCACGAAGGTAGGGCAACCAGGTCATAGTGATTTATCCCAAGAACTAGTCTAATAACCTATACAGATTATTAACCCTCTCTGAAAGAGTTCCTGTGCTTTTTAAGTATATTAAATGACATAGGCGGTAACATGGTTAGCTCCTACACTAGGGATAGGGTTTTAAACCTACCCTAGTATCACTGTTAATCTTATGTTCAATTGGTTATCTAATAACAGGATTAACAAGATCTAGACCACCCGCAATACTATCAAAACCCAGGGTTACACGATAGTCAATAGGATATCCAACGAAACAATGGTCAGATAAAGAGATCAAAAATAATTAACCAAGGAATAATTAATAAATTAAATGACAAGAACAAAATTAAATATAATAAATATCAAGCATCAACAAATTAAGCCGAGATCAAATAAATCATCATAAATAATTAATTGAAATCAAACTGTAATTGTTGAAGAATCATGTACAAATCATACTGAAATAATGCTCCCGATCTTCTAGTTGGATCCCGTGTCAGGGTTCGCTCTATACCCGAATTAAGCAGCCAAGCTAGCTGCTCTCCCCTTTTCCCCTTGTCGTTTGCGTCGGTGGAGAAGAAAGAAACCAATGCATGAATTGATTAATGAATTCAACTATTCCATGCGTCCAATATATATACTAGTGTAGAAGTTTGGAACTTTAGTGCAATTGGTCCTCGATCGTAGTGTTGTTTTATATTTGGTCCTTGAAATTTCTTAGCATTATTGCAACATCAGTCCTTGGATGAGTCATACTTTACGGCGTAACGACATCGTCCACGTTACACCGTAATCCTCCTGACGTGGCTTTCCAACATTTAATAGAAAAATATGTTACAGCGTAATTACTTCGACACGTTACGCCGTAACCCTTAGTCAACATCAATATCTTTTCCATAATAATATTTTACGGCGTAACTCGTACGGGACGTTATGCCGTAATGTCTCGTCAGCATCAAATCTTTGTAATTAATAAATGATTACGGGGTAACTCATGCGGGACGTTACGCCGTAATATCTTCTAAATCCAAATATTGCTTGTTTTTGTGTCCAAATCCCGTGTTTCTTGCCATATACTTGCATTTTACCTGAAAACAACT
>BQNB010047771.1:4011-42923 GCA_026074375.1 Tanacetum coccineum | reverse complement strand
ACACTTTTATAAAATGTTGTAAATATTTTTATAAACATTACAAAACATTTTCTACAATTAAAAGAAATGTTTTATTCAAGATAAATATTTTGAAATTCAAATTTTTGGACCTAAAACGGCTAGAAAAGTTCTAGAAAATTCCTCCTACACAAAAGACAAACTGGGGAGCCCCTAGTCTAGGGCGGCCCCCTTAAATACACAGGCGGCCCCCTTAATTTTAAGGGGACCGCCCACCTATTTAAGGGGACCGCCCATAGACTGAAGCCCCTCTAGTTTGTCTTATAAATACTAGACTTTTTCCCACTGATTACTCACCTTTTGCACTCATTCTTTCTGTTCTACAACAGCCCACACATCTCACTAAAATCCTTTGATCATTTAATCATAAAGCTTTGTTTCCAAGTGATCCAAGCTCAATTCCTCAAGTGCAAGAGAAGAATACTTCCATCATCAAGTGAAGAAGTATTACACCTTTGTGTGTTGTTACAATCTTATTGCATCCATACCATAACTTGTAAATAAATTGTATATCTTGTATTTGTGTGTAGTAGCTAGATCTTGGCGATCTTTGCAAGTATAGTTAGATCGTGGCGATCTTACCAAGTAGTGTTAGATAGTTATGATCTAAGTAGTGTGGTGAAGTGAAGTCTTGATGTTGTGAAGAAGTCTTGAAGTTGTGAAGAAGTCGTGAAGTTGTGAAGTCGTGAACAAGTAGTGAAGTCGTGTTATGATAGATTGGTTCTAGCTAAGATTAGAACTCGACATTTAGCTTTGTGTCGTAAATTCGGTGTAAGAAACGTTGTGTACGGTTTTCTCTGCCATAAGGGAGTTTGTTGATATAGTGAAGAAAACTCTCGAGTTTTTTAACACCCCCAAATTATCTTGCAGCGGAACCAACAATTTGGGTGTTAAGTCATAACACAACAACATAAGAATATAAAGAACGACTCAAAAGAGACGTTAAAACATAACATTGTCCCATTCATGTAAGATCAGAGTCGAAAATTTGTCCACAAGATCGTCACCATACAACATCATAACATAAGTTTTAACTTTTGAAACCATAACACAAAGTGTTTTCAATGAATGGAACCAATAACAAGTTTAGTCAAAACATTTCGCGCTAAACTCTATTCGCCTCTCCAAGCCATCAACCCTGATTACCTGAGATAAAACATGCTAAAAAGTCAACGAAAACGTTGAGTGAATCCATAGAGTTTATATGAGATAAAGAGTGAACACAAGTATTTTTTTTATCATCGAAAGCTTGTGGATCAAACAAGTTATAATCACTAATGCATTAAGCTCATACCACTGAAACGTTAACCAACATATTATTAATATGTAATCATTTGCCCCACAACTAGGTAATATTGCAATATACCTAAAGAAATTCTCAATACAAAATGTCCTTTAGGGGTGATCGCGCCATGGATGTCACAACCCCGGACAGGGCAGTCACGGCCCAATAGATCTACTTAATGTACTAGTGCTTACCCATCATAGGTAATTAACAGTGCATGAAATTAGGGGCCTTTTTGCAATAGGTACTTATACAATTAGTTCACAATCGGGTCTAGCATACCGAAAATCACTTGTGTTCAATTTATAAAACTAGCATGTATCCCCCTCGCGGGGTTTATAAAAACATTTATAAGTAAAAAGGCGAGGCTATGAACTCACCGAGAGAACAATTAGATCAGAAGTATGATGAATCTCGAACGAGTGGGAAGTACTCCTAAGCACCTCCTAAATTACGTGACGCGACTTAGTACGTAGAAAGTAACAATACGTAAAAATTAAACAATGATCATGAGATGTGTTTCTGAGATAAGCATGGCATTCCACTAGAACTTCCCCAAGTCCTTTTTAATCTCAAAATGACTTGTGATTTGGTCTTATTGGTAAATAAACACCTACTAAGTTTTGGCCTTTAATTCTTATTTTATCATGGTGTACTATAAGTTTTTAAATTTGGAGACTAGGCGTAAAAACTTAATTTCTGATTTTAACTCGACTTCATGGACTCATATCTCTTAGCTCACAAATGTTCTAAATGTGAGGCTTTCACTAATGGAAAGCTATTTGTGTCTAGTTTCCAAAAATGTAAGACTCATAATCTACAAAGTTTCGTAACTATTTGAAAAGACTGTTTTACCCTTGGTTATCCAAAACAAAAAGTTTCCAAAATTTTTACCCTTTACTAAAATGGCCATAAATCCCAAACCATGATAGCAATGAGGGTGAGGCCAAAAGATATAGCTTCCTTAAGATGTCTATCACTGACCCAATCTTTAAAACTTAACCTTTTATCACAAAAACTTAGAGTTTAACTTGTTTTCTAATCATAGGTCCAGATTTGACCTATTTTCTTGTTTTGACCATAACTCCCTCATCCCAAGGAGTTGGTTGGGCATCCAACTATCCTATCATGCCAAGACATGTATCTTTCCAGTCATGTAATTTAATCATAGGCTCTAAGCCAAAATATTTTTATTATAACACGTTTTTGCTACTGTTTCAAAACAGTCCCAAATATTTACTCTAAAACCTATCCAAGCATCAATCCTAACTATAACCAATCACATGCAATGCCATACCAAGCTCTTAAACACAACTCATACATCATTTAACATGCATTTCCAGAATCAAACATCCATTTTCATGGATCAAAATCAAAAGAAAAATTAAAGATTAAGAAGTAACCTTACTAGGCAATGATTTAGACAAGAAAATCAAGATCAACAAACACTTTCTTCTTGTTAGGGGCTGAGTTAGACCCACTCCAACACCCACAATCTTGAATCAAAAGGGTTCAATACACCCTAAATAACAAGAATCCAAGATCCAACCTAGTCTTGATTACAATCTTCCATTAAAACTTCAATAACTTCTTCAAAACTTCAAGAAAAACTACCAAACTCTGCAAGCAACTCTAGGATGATGTTAAGATGATAAAAATGAGAAGAAAAATTTTGTAAGATGATGGTGGTGGTGGGGGTAATTTTGGCAGCCACAAGTAGAAGAAGGAAGAGAGATTTGAATTTTTTTGAAACTAGGTGAAAGGAAATGTTGCATGTATGGAAAAATGAAAAGAAATGATGGTTTATAGAAATTGTGAAATGGGTTGTGTGTGGGAAAGGGAAAACCGGCCTAGGCCTAGAAATAGGATGGTTTTATATTTATTTTTTTTGATTTTTAGTTTATAAGTATTTAATTTAAAGTATAGTGTAAGTATAAAAATTTAGAAAGTAAGTTTTAAGGTAAAACACGAGTTTTAAGCAAGAAATTTACGAAAACGCGAAACACAACGGAAAATGACAATGATGTAAATTATAATCATCGAGGAATATTATGAGAATATTAAACCACTTAAAGCACGAAGACGGAATAGATTCTCAATTACGGCTCACTTAAAGCTGAGAACGAGAAATTCTTACCAAATCGGGTAAACGTAAAATTAATGAATTTGCGTAAAAATAAAAATAGAAGTAAAGATCGGAATAAATAGTGACCTTAAATACGAAATGTTACATCCTCCCCTCCTTAAGGGAGCGCCGTCCCGGTGCTCGATTTCTTTTTCTCGTCTTCTGATTACTCGAGAAAAGATGAGGGTAATTTCTTTTGAAGAAATCTTCTCGCTCCCAAGTATATTCCGGACCTCGCCTTGAATTCCATTGAACTTTCACAATAGGAATTCGACTTTGCTTGAGTTGCTTCACTTCGCGGTCCATGATTTCTACTGGTTCTTCAATAAAGTGCAATTTGTCGTCGAGTTGGATCTTTTCAAGAGGGATAACCAAGTTTTCATCCGCCATACATTTCTTAAGATTTGAAACATGGAAGGTGTTATGAATTCCATGGAGTTTATCAGGAAGCTCCAGCTTGTATGCCACGCGACCAATTCTTTCTATTATTTTGAATGACCCAATGTACCGTGGACTCAACTTACCATGTTTCCCAAAGCGAATTACGCCCTTCCAAGGCGTTACCTTTAACATGACCATATCACCCACTTGAAATTCCATCGGTTTGCGTCTAACATCCGCATAGCTTTTCTGATGGCTTCTGGCCATTAACAACCGATTCTTGATTTGAACAATCCTTTCTGTTGTCTCTCGGACCAATTCTGGGCCAGTAAGTTGGCTATCTCCAACCTCACTCCAGCAAACTGGCGATCTACACTTTTACACTTTCGCCCATATAAAGGCTTCTAATGGCAGCTTGATGCTATGCTCTGATAATACTAGATTATAGTCACGCGCTCGACTCGGCGTAAAGGTAAGTGTCTCGATCCAAGCTTCTACCAAAAATCTATTACGCTATGCTCGAAACATGTCCTCCAGCAGGTCTTTGGGGAAAAAAAAATAGTTCTCTAGCTTGACATTTGTCTTCGGGTGGTAAGCGGTGCTACATATCCAGTGTGGGTTCCACACCTCTTCTGCATGTGATTTCAAAAATCTTGATGTACACAAGCTGTCTCTTATCAGTCGTTTAATTAACGTAGGTACGCAATGGCTTACATACATTTTCCTTAAAGTATAATTGGGAGAGTTTTTATATGCATCCGTATTCTTATTTGGCAAGAAAATAAGCAGCTTGGTTATCGGTCTATGCACTATAACCCAGATGGTAGTCATAACCACTTGGCGTTCTTGGGAAGTCCTGAGACGAATTCCATGGTTAGTTTCTATCACTTCGACTCTGGGATTTCAGGTTGTTGGAGTAGTCGGATGGTCATTTTGGTGCTCTGCCATTTACACTTGGCACAGGTCAGACTATTTACTAACATAGGTGGCGAATCTCAGCCTTTCATGTTCGGCCACCAATATAGAGCTTTCTTTAAAGTCTTGTTACTCTTGGTCTGACATCGGTGAATGGTAATTATTTAGATTTGTGCGATTCATGATGATCAAATCCGTAATCCCAAACAACGGTATCCCAAAATTCGCCCTTAAAAGCATTGGATTCCATCAGAAAAGGGTCTCGTAGATCTCCTCCGGCTTGATCAGCCTTCCACAGAACGTGCGACTCTTAGCATTTAGTCGTTTGTTCCGTCTCGTTTTTATCCGCCTCATGGCTGCGCTAGCATTGCAGTATTCTTCAGGTAATGGTGTTGTACGTTCATTACCACAAGATATACCCATATTGGTTCTCTCTACTTTTGCACTAGGGCGTCGGCCCTCTACGTTGGCATTTACTGGATGGTAACGGATTTCAAAAATTTGATCTCAGTCACTCTATATATCTCTGTTAATCCACTCGAGCTGATTCATTGTTGAGTTCCTTTTGATTCCGATGGTACTGTAGACTCTATGATTGTGTAACACTGTACACTTAGTACCATACAAATTAGGCCTCATGAGATAAGTGCCATATCTCTACATAACAACCAGTTCTAAGCTTCAAGGGTCGTTTTGTACGTCCCATTTACCGAAGCTGTCTGTGTTTCAGAATGTTCTTTAGTTGTCGAGAGCATACACTATCACCTTTTCCCTCTGCTATCTGGACCAGCTCTATAACCCATTGTGCGACGCATCACATTACACAACGAAGTTCTCAGTTCCTTTAGGCAAAGCTAGGATAGGAGCGGAGCATAACTTCTGCTTCAAGGTCTGGAACGCTTCATCTTCTTCCGTACCCCCATTACATTCATTTTGTTCTTCTGGCGTTCAAATTTAGTTGAGGCTGGAATTAACGATTAAACCTCGATGAATCATTCAGTTAATTTTCCGGCTAAACCCAAAAAAAATTATCTTATGTTCTATCGGTGTTGTGGTGCAGACAATTTCGGATAGCCTCAAACCGTCGTAGGATCTACGTGAACACCTTTATTGTTGATCACGTGACCGAGAAATTGTACCGAATCAAGCCAGAAATCGCACTTTGAGAATTTGGCGTACAATTGCTCTTTCTTGAGTAACTCTAAAATGGTCTTCAAATGTTTTTCGTGCTCTTCTTTATTCTTGGAGTAGATAAGTATGTCATCAATGAATACGATCACAAATTTATCGAGGTATGGCTTGCACACTTGATTCATTAAATCCATGAATACCGCAGGAGCGTTGGTTAGACCAAACGGGAATTAGTTGCTCTCGTCCATAGTTGATCGTCACACTGTCGAAAAGCTGTTATGGGGATATCTTCTTCTCTAATTTGGAGTTAGTGAAAACCAGACCATAGATTGATCTTTGAGTATACGCTGGAACCTTGAAGTTGATCAAACAGGTCATCAATCCTCGGGAGTGGATACCGATTCTTGACTGTCAACTTATTTAGCTCGTGATAATCGATGCACATACGGAATGATCCGTCCTTCTTCTTAACGAACAACACTGGTGCTTACCAAGGTGAAGAGCCTCGGGCGAATAAACACTTTCTCTAGTTATTACCTTCACAATTTATTTGACAATTTTTCAATTCGGACGGTGCAAGATGGTATGGTGCACACGCGAGGGTGCGGCTCCAGGGCCACAAGTGCTATTCTAATTCAATCTTGTCATGGTGGTGGGAGTCCTGGTCATGATCAGTCAGGAAACACCTCAGGAAAGTTACAAATCACTGGCACATCTTGCAAACTATTCTTTGACGGCTCTTCTCTGTCACTTGAGATAAGTACAACTAGGATCCCCTTTATATGTATTGTACTTGCTTGATGCAGGGTTTCACTTTAAATCAGGTGACGCACTTCTATCACCTCCTTATACCAACTATTGTCTTGTTCTTCGTAGGGCACATGTACCTTCATTCTTTCTCACACGATGACGGCATAGCGTTCTTCCAACCAATTCCTTCCAATTATTACATCGAACGTACCCACTCTATTTGGCATGGAGATCTATGTCTAAATAAGTGGTCAAGTAAATTTCAGAGTCAAACCTTCAGAAAAGTGTTGGTGCCATTACCACTTTTTCGTCTGGCTAGTTCGACTTCGTACTAGTATTTAATTTGGCTGGTTTATATCATAGTAAATGGCTAAGTCAGATACATCCGCACACTTTTATACGGTCCGAATCAAACAGTATTGTTACATAATGATTATTTAATAAGAACTACCAGTCACGTCATTCGGGGAGCCCTGGGTGTGCTCGGCATCCAGTCGAACATACGCTTGACCTCGCACATTTTCCACCTTGTCGATCAGCTTTTTTGGGCATGCATGCTCTTGTGCCTCTCTAACCTACATTTTAACAACACTACAGCTGATCGAGGATTGGTACCGGAAACCACATTACTGCTTCTGCCTAGTCCTTTTAATGGTGTCAATTTTCCCTCAATTGTTGCAATTTGGTGGGCATCTGGTCAAATTGACATCCCACAACGGTTACATTTGGAAGCAACCACAGTTTGATTTGCTCCGGAATTTTGGGTAGTGGTCGAGCTCCCCCCCCCCCCCCTTAGCATTCCAGTGTCTTTGAATTGTTGTTCTGGTTGTGGCGAGTTGTTGTTCGTAATTCTCTCAGTTGTTGTTGTTAGCCACCCTGTGGTTATTGTGACACCATGATTGTTGTTGCTCTCCCAACTTTCTCTTGTTTCTCTTAGTATTTCTTTCAGCTTTGGGATTGTATCTTCTGCTCCATTAGGGTTTGAGCCATTCGGACAGCCTCATTAAGTACAACAGTCTGGGAGGAAGTTGTTTCTCTTTAATTTTTCACGGCAAGCCACGTTAGGTATGCCTCCACTTTCTTCTTTCAGCTCGGAACCATTTCTGGGATAGCAGGACCCAATTCTTTGAACATTTTGGTATAAGCAGATATATTGGAATCTTTCACCTCAAGTTCCACGTTCAATTCATTCTTTGTATCTCTTCTGGCGGACAAAACTTCTTCTTCATCATTAGTTTCTTATCATTTCCAAGACTTTTCATTATCCACCTCATGCACCAAGGTGGCGGACCTAAGAAGCTCCACATGTTAGGGCTTCGACCCTGAAAGTGTAGCACAACAAAATTTACCTTGTTTCTATCTTGCTATTTGGCACTGCCCATGCTGAAACAAACACTTTCCGTTTTTCAAACAACAACGCATAACTCCAAAACACATTCGTTACCCGTAGAAACTAGAGGGTTACTTTGCATGAAACTTGAGTATATAACATTCTCGAGCAGTTGGTTGCCCCACCATAGGCCTCTAGCATTTCCCCTGATCTATACAAAACGGGTCCGCGACTACCATTAGTGTTTCCTCTAGTTGCATAATCCTGAGAAAGTGCTTGCACCGCCAACCTATCAGAGAAAGCTTCTTAAATGGCGGGCTTGGTCATTGCCTTTTGGCGTCATGATTCTGTCATATCATGAAGATAATCAATGTGTATGCATACCAATGGTATAACATAACATGTATAAGCATCAATTCGAAGGAAACAGTATAATCATACATGTATAAACAATCAAAAGCCAAAAGTGATCTCCATCTATATACATCATATAGCTAATCATGCGCTCCGAGTAATCTTGTCCATCATCTACAACAGATAGTACAAGGCTGCTCTCCTTGCGATCTTTCCACAAAACATTACTAAGTCATTACAATCATAAGTACCAAGTCTTACAAAACGACATTGCCAGGTAGTTGATTAGCAAAATAAGAGACTACAATGATTCCTACATACAGATGTGGGGATCCAGGTGGATGTAACGGCTGTGGGTCATAGTAGTAGCTCGCATCATCGCCCTCATCTCTAGCACGGAAACAATCTTTACATGACATAGGGATCATCGTGTCGAGGACGACGAGTAGGACGGGGAGAAGGATCATCAGGGTCATAAACGATCAACATGAGCCACTGGAGCAGTAGGTGCCACATATGGTCTTTTACGATAATGTCTGTAGGGTGTAGGTGCCACTGAACCTCAAAGGACCACTGTCTCAGATTATGGTGGTGCCATGGACAAGCGATCCAAAATCCTTTTGATAGATTTAACATTCATCATTCAATTTCTTAATTTCTTCTCGGTCTCCCGTTACTAACTCTCGGATCTTGATCTTCCAACCTGTTTACACCACTCCGCCTGAGTGCATGTTGACCCTTAATTTCACCCCTTAAATCAGTGTCGAATTCTGCCAAATATTTATCCATCACACTGAGCCTTTTCAGGGTTGAGTGTTCAGTGTTAGCCCGGTCAAACATTTGTTGAGTAAGGCC
Organism: Tanacetum coccineum; assembly: GCA_026074375.1. Lineage (NCBI taxonomy): Eukaryota > Viridiplantae > Streptophyta > Magnoliopsida > Asterales > Asteraceae > Tanacetum > Tanacetum coccineum. The sequence continues at coordinate 33,779 of BQNB010047771.1, read as the reverse complement.
CTTGACCTGGCAATATAGAGTGTTGACATCCCTTCTTGTAGGGCCAAGAGCAAAAACCTACGAGAAGGTTTCCACCTAACCCACATAGACGGTACCCGAGAATGGTGGTTTTGTGTTTAATTACTCTACCTTCTTACTTTAAATACAAGCTAAAATAACCTAAAAGGATTAAATATGGCAAAATACACGCTTGTTTTGCTAATTGGATGTGTAGGACGGATATGTAAGAAAATGGATGAAAAAACGAAGCCAAAACGTCCAAAACCGATCACGATGGAAAAGCGTGGAAAAGACAAAGTCCAGTCAAGCCCAAGCCTAAAATAGTCACAGAAAGTCAAACAAGACAACACCGAAGCCTAAAGAGTCAAGAAAAAATAAGTTTATGGGACCTTAAACTTGTTAGTCCCTTAACTTATTTAAGAGAAAATGACTCAAGAAGGATAAAATGAAGAGAAGGACTTAAACGCCAATTGGATAAGTTATAGTCACGCACATTCCGCGCCTTTCTCACTACTGCCATTGTCCCCATACCATCTATAGCCTACAGGGAGTGTACTGCAATTGGTAGTATAACCCTTGGGGGGTTATATTGCCAAACCCCCAAACTCTCAAAAGACACAAGGACGTGTGGTGCAAAGAAACTAATCACTTTGAGGGGCCATTGTTGCCAAGTACACAAACTTCACCCCCAACTTTGAAGTACTATTTATCTTTTCAAGGTTGTGCCCGCCTAAACTCACACTACTCCAAGATGTCTCTTTTCTCCACACCTCGTTTGACCTCCACAATAATCCAAATCCTTCACCATCTTAAACCCCACATACCCACATGGGATTGCCATGTTGGCAATCCAAACCCCCACCAAAATTGATCAAAGGTCTATAAAATTCAACTTGGAGGGCAAGGGAAATGGGAGGGCCTAGGGATTTGATTAGTATTTGCATTCTCACAAACAAAATAACCTTTGTGTGTGTCTACAAAGAAGCACATATGCAAGAAGACAAAGATTCCAAGAAGACATAAACCCTAGTCGTTTGTTACTATATAAAGGATTGTAAGCCCATGGTGGCAGTTTAGAGTTTTTTTTAAGTAGTTTAAGTGTAGTTTTTAAAGTAGTTTTTAGTGTTTTAAGTTTAAGTTTTCAGTTTAAAATTTTTTCATGTACTTGTACTTCAATTCTTAATGCAATTCAGTTAAGCTTTTTATTGTGTTTCTATAGCTTCAATAACTATCTCTAATTCTTTAAGCTCTCAAGTATAAGCCATTTTATAACTTTTTTTTTAACTAAACTCTTAAAGAAAAATTCAAAAAGAAAGAGTAGATGATACTGTGGATTAAAGCGTTGGATGGTTTATGCGTTTTCTGGTAGGCTTATTGGTTGTAGCGTGTTTATGCTTATTTATATAGCCTGTGGGTAGACTTAGAGCTTATTAGGTCCCAAAGAAATCCTTTTTGAGCAAAGGATTAAAGGTATAATTTCATGTTAAATTTTGCTTATTACTGTAGCATAGCTTATTTTTTAGCTTATTACTGTTCTTTGTGTTTTAGTGTTGATTAATGTCTAAAATATGCCTTTTAATGCCTTCAGTTCCTTTATTATGTAGGCAAATTAGCTTGAAAACTGTCTAAAAGTGCTTATTTCTGTCCTAGCTTATTTTCCATTTTTAAGTGCTTATTTTATATGCTTTTTATCTTTTTATAGTCTTGAATTGCATAAGTACTATTAGTCTTTTAAAACTTTAGTTTACTTCAGTTTTTATAGGAATTAAAATCACTTTTCAAATATTTAAGGGGTGTTTGGGTTAAGAGTAAAAACGGGTCAAAATGGTTTTTGGTATGGGTTGTGGTCTTAAGTTAGTTTTCAAATCGCCGTATAGTTTTCTGGCAAACTGACCCGAACAAATTCTCCTTTGGATGCATACACGTGCTTCCAATTCCGAACTTATTGAACCATTACTTGAACCTGAACATACTCTGAATCGAAGACGTCATCGATGAAACAGAAGAGTTCCATTCAATCAAAGAAACAATCCACCTAAAAACCCGAGAATTGTCTATCTGCCAATTCTCGACATCAACCACTTCTGTCACTTTCTAGTTACTCTTGAAAACCTTTACCCAATGGATGATGAACCCATGTGGGCTGCTGACCGTGTTGTTGCTTCGACTCCCGGTTCTGCAATCACTATTCCTAAAACTGCTAATGAATATGCTATCAAAGGTAACCACTTGACTCTTGTCAAGGGAAACCAATTTGATGGAAGAACAAAAACCGATCCTCATAAACACATTCACGAATTCCTAGGAATCTATGATATGTTTAAATAGAGAGATACTAAAAATGAAGCCGTTCGCCTAATGCTGTTTCCCCTATCACTCACTAGAGAAGCAAAAACATGGCTAGACGAACTCAAAAAAGGAACTATAGAAACATGGGATGAACTTCAAACCGCTTTCATTAGCCAATTCTTTCCCCCCAGCTCTTTTCGACCAACTCCTCAGAGAAATCTGATCTTTCTCTCAACACGAGAATGAATCTCTAACCAACGCTTGGCTTCGTATGAAGGAAATGCTCTGAAATTGTCATGGTCACAATCTGTCCAAAGGAAACATTATCAAAATCTTCTATCATGGTCTAAGCAAAATAACCCAAGAAGTTCTAAACGCCACAGGTGGTGGTATTTTCCTCTATAAAACACCAAATCAAGCTTATCAGCTTTTGGAAGACAAGGTCTTACTAAAGCTCGACTGGGCTAAAAATCAAAAAACCAAACCATCTCTTAAAAAAACCGTTGCTTTCACCGATGAAGGTTGTAACATTTTGTATTTAAGGTCACTATTTATTCCGAGCTTTATTTCTATTTTTATTTTTATGCAAAGTTATTAATTTTACGTTTACCCGATTTAGTAAGAATTTCCTGTTCTTATGTTTAAATGAGCCGTATTTAGGAATCTATTCCGTCTTCGTGCCTTAAGTGGTTTAATATTCTCATAATACTCCCCGATGATTATAATTTACATCATTTTCATTTTCCGTTGTTTTTCGCATTCACGTAAATTTCTTGCTTAAAACTCGTGTTTTACCTTAAAACATACTTTCTACCTTTTTATACTTACACCATACCTTAATTAAATACTTACAAAAAAAATTGATCATAATTGAGGACCTAGGGGACGGATATACCACACACACACACTTCACATATCTTACATTTTCTATAAACTTAATCATTTCTCTTTTCTCCTCATAACATGCAAATCTCATAAACCTTCTCATCCTCCTCCTCTTCTCCTTGTGGCTGCCGAGTTTATCACCACCACCACCATCATCTTACAAAAAAAAATCTCCTTTTTACCATCACAACATCATCCTTGAGTTGATTGCAATGTTTGGTAAATCTTCTTGAAGTTTTGAGAAGGCTCTTGAAAGTTTTAATGAAGGTTTTTAATCAAACTAGGTGGATCTTGACTATTGTTATTTAGGGTGTATTGAACCCTTGTGTGTCAAGATTTTGGGTGCTGGAGTGGGTCTAACTCAGCCCCAAACAAGAAAGAAGTGTTTTTTGGTTTTGATTTTCTTGTCTAAATCATTTTCTAGTAAGGTTATTTCTTGATCTTTGATTTTTCTTTTAATTTTGATCCATGAAAATGGATGTTTAATTCTGGAAATGCATGTTTATATGATGTATGAGTTGTGTTTAAGAGCTTGGTATGGCATTGCATGTGATTGGTTAGAGTTAGGATTAATGTTTGGATAGGTTTTAGAGTAAATAATTAGGACTTTTTTGAACAGTAGCAAAAACTTGTTAAAGGAAAAATATGATTGCCTGGAGGCCTATGAGATAAATTACATGTCTGTGGATCGATATATGTCCATTGGCATCATAAGAATAGTTGATTTCCAACCAACTTCCTGGGATGAGGGAATATGTAATAAATAAGAAAATAGGTCAAAATCTGCACCTAAGTAAATTTGAAACGAGTTAAACCTAGTTTTTGCAATAAAAGTTAGGTTTTAAAGTTTGGTCATGTGGTAAGACATCTTAAGAAGCTATATAAATTAGCCTCACCTTCATTGCTATCATGGTTTAGTAAATATGGCCAATAGTTTCCGTAAAGGGAAAAATTTTTTGGGAAAACTTCTGTTTTTGTGTAACCAAGGTAAAAAGTCTTTTACTAAGGTTCTGAACTTTGTAATATTATGAAGTCTTACATTTTGGAAACTAGACATAAAGACTTCCAGAGTTAAAGCATCACATTAGAAATATTTGTGAGCTAGGAGATATGAGTCCATGAAGTCGAGTTAAAAATCAAAAACTGAGTTTTTACGTCTAGTCTCAAAATTTAAAAACGTATAGTACACTTTGATTAAATAAAAATTAAAAGTCGAAACGTAGTATAGGTTCATTTACCTAAAGAAAGATGATCAACAAGTCTTTTGGGAGTAAAAAGGATTTGGGGAAGTTCTTGTGGAATGCCATGCTTATCTCGGAAACATATCTCATGATCACTTGTTTAATTTTTACGTATTGTTACTTTTATCGTACTAAGTCGCGTCCACATCTTTTAGTGGTTTCTAAGAAGTACTTCTCGCTTGAACCGGAATAATTACTTTATACTTCTGATCCAATTACTTAAACGGTGAGTTCCTACCTCGCCTTTCAACATATAAATGTTTTTTATAAACCCGCGAGGGAATATATGCTAGTTTTATAATTGAAAACAATTGATTTCGTATGCTGACCTGATGTGAACTAATTGCATAAGTACCTATTGCAAAAAGGCCCTAATTTCATGCACTCTAATTACCTATGATGGGTGAGCGCTAGTACATTAAGTAGATCTATTGGGCCGTGACTGCCCTGTCTGGGGTTGTGACATCCATGGCGTGATCACCCCTAAAGGACATTTTGTATTGAGAATTTCCTTAGAATCTTGCAATATTACTTTTTGTGGGGCAAAGATACATATTTATAATATGTTGGTTAACGTTTCAGTGGCATGAGCTTAATGCATTAGTGATTAAAACTTGTTTGATCCACAAGTTTTCGATGATTAAAAATACTTGTGTTCACTCTTTATTTCATATAAACTCTATGGATTCACTCGTTGACTTTTTAGCATGTTTTATCTCAGGTAATCAAGGTTGATGGCTTGGAGAGACGAATGGAGTTTAGCGCGAAATGTTATGACTAAACTTGTTTTGGTTCCATTCATTAAAAACACTTTGTGTATGGTTTTTAAAAAATATGTTATGATGTTGTATGGTGACGATCTTGTGGACAAATTTTCGACTCTGATCTTACATGAATGGGACAATGTTATGTTTTAAACGTCTTTTTTGAGTCGTTCTTTATATTCTTATGTTGTTGTGCTATAACTTAACACCCAAACTGTTGGTTCCGCGGTGAAATAAATTTGGGGGTGTTAAAGATTGGTATCAAGAGCTTAAGGTTATAGAGAACTAGGCCATTTTTCAAAAACCTAAACTATAACTTATGCACGTTACGGGTGCATTGCTAGTAAAATATTTATATGATAAATATTATGATATATTAAGATATATATCGATTATCATGCTTATTCGAAAAGCATTGAAAAATTATTTGCTTTAATTACATAAAAATGTAATTCATATACATAACAAATATTATCATTTATATTTGGTTTATTATCGATCATCACGTTCCTTCATAGAGCATCATCATGCATTTGCATATTTGCATAAGTTATTATTCATATAATATTTTTATAGTGACCTTATGTAATTATTTTTGCGTGATTTACAGATTATCATGGCAAACCTACCTCCTCCTAATCATGTTGCGGATCTTCCCAAAGACGATCCGGAAGAGCAACCTGAACTCGCGCCCGAGCCCGACCATTTAAATGGATTTGCACTTTACCAAAATCCTCAACCAGAGGGTAACATGAATGGATGGATACTCGAAGATGATGAAGAAGAAGTAGAGGATGAAGAAGATCCAGAGATGGAAGAAGAGATGGAGGAAGAAAATGATGATGATGATGCTGAGGTCATCAACCCTTATGAGGAGGCTGATCCCCTCAACCTACCACCACCAGATTCAGACATCGAGTCCGAGGATATGGCAGTTGCTCCTACTCCTGATGATCATGAGCAGGAGGCTGAGGCTGATACTGTTGGTACCATCACTAGGGTACCATATTCTGTGCGCCCATTCTCGGGTACCGTCTATGTGGGTAGTGGACCTTCTCGGCAGGTTTTTGCTCCTGGCCCTACAGGAAGGGATGTCAACACTCTACATCGCCAGGTCAAGGGCCTTACTCAACAAATGGTTGACCGGGCTAACACTGAACACTCAACCCTGAAAAGGCTCAGTGTGATGGATAAATATTTAGCAGAATTCAACACTGATTTAAGGAGTGAAATTAAGGGTCAACATGCACTCAGGCGGAATGTGTGTATGTTGGAAGATCAAGTTTGAGAGTTAGTGAAGGGAGACCGAGAAGAAAATAAGAAATTGAAGACGATGTTAGAATCTACTGAAAGGGATTTTGATCGCTTGTCATGGCACCACCATAATCTGAGACAGCTGTCTTTTGAGGTTCAGTGGCACCTACACCCGTTCAGACATTATCATGAAAGACCATATGTCGCACCTACTGCTCCAGTAGCTCCTGTTGCTCGTACTGACCCTGATGATCCTTCTGTCCGTCCTACTCATCGTCCTCGACGCGATGATCCCTATATCATGGTTAGAGATGCTGCCACTAGAAATGAGGGCGATGATGCTGCTACTACTAGTGACCCACATCCATCATAGCCACCTGGATCCCCACATTATCATTTGTAGTGTAGGATCATTGTAGTTTCTTTATTTTGCTATCACTAAATCGGGCATGTCAGTTTATAGACTTGGTACTTAAGATCGTAATGACTTTGGTCATGTTTTGGTAAAACAATGCAACCTTGTACTATCTTTTGTGATGGACGAAGAATTACTATCCTTGATTATCTATATGATGTGTTGTGATCTCTTTTGGGCTTTGATTGTTTATACATGTGTGATTATTCTGTTTGCCTTGGAATTGATTGCTTATACATGTTATGGTTATACCATTGTATGAATACTCATTGAGTTTTCTTCATGATATGACAGAATCATGCCGCCAAGAGCAATGACCCAAGCCGCCATTGAGAAGCTTGTCTCTGATAGGGTGGCTGCAACACTTGCTCAGGATCGTGCTACAAGAGGAAACACTAATGGAGCCGGCGGACCCGGCGGTAATACCGGGGGAAATGCTGGAGGCCAAGGTGGGGCACCACCTGCTCGTGAATGTACATACTCAAGTTTCATGAAATGTAACCCCACTAGTTTCCACGGGAATGAAGGTGCTGTTGAGTTATGCCGTTGGTTCGAGAAAACGGAAAGTGTTTTCAGCATCAGCGAATGTGCAGAGAGAAACAAGGTAAAGTTTGCTGCGGCTACACTTCAGGGTCGAGCCCTGACATGGTGGAACTCTCACAGGCGACCACCTTGGGGCTAGAGGTGGCAAGGCAAAGTCTTGGAATGATATGAAAATAATGATGAGAGAAGAATTTTGTCCGCCAGAAGAGATACAAAGAATGGAAGTTGAACTGTGGAACTTGAGGGTGAAAGATTCCAATATATCTGCTTACACCCAAAGGTTCAATGAATTGGTCCTGCTATGCCCAGAAATGGTTCCGAGCGAAAAGAAGAAAGTGGAGGCATACCTACGTGGCTTGCCTGAAAACATTAAAGGAGAAACAACTTCTTCCAGACTGTTTTTCTTAATGAGCTTGCCGAATGGCTCATACCCTAATGGAGCAGAAGTTACAAGCCAAAGCTGAAAGAATTGCTGAGAGCAACAAGAGAAAGTGGGAGAGCAACAACAACCAGGGTGGCAACAACAACAATCAGGGTGGCAACAACAACAACAACCGGAGAAATTACCAGAACAACAACCGCCACAACCAGAACAACAATCAAAGACATGGGAATGCTAGGGCTCTGACCACTACTCAAAATGCGGGAGCAAACCAAACTGGGGTTGCTCCCAAATGTAACCGTTGTGGGATATGTCATTTTGATCAGTGCCCACCAAAGTGCAACAATTGTGGGAAAATGGGACACAAGGAAAAGGACTGCAGAAGCAGGAATGTGGCTTCTGGTACCAATGCTCGATCAGCTGTAGTTTGTTATGAATGTGGTGAGAGAGGCCACAAGAGCAATGCATGCCCAAAGAAAGCTGATCGACAAGGTGGAAACGTGCGAGGTCAAGCGTATGTCGTCCGTGATGCCGAACACAACCAGGGCCCGAATGTCGTGACTGGTACGTTCTTATTGAATAATCGTTATGTTACAATACTGTTTGATTCGGGAGCGGATAAAAGTTTTGTGGATGTTAGATTTAGCCATTTACTAGATATTAAACCAGCCAAATTAAATACTAGTTACGAAGTCGAACTAGCCGACGGAAAAGTGGTATGCACCAACACTGTTCTAAAGGGTTGTACTCTGAATTTACTTGACCACTTATTTGACATTGATCTCATGCCAATAGAGTTGGGTACGTTCGATGTAATAATTGGAATGGATTGGTTGGTAGAACGCGATGCCGTCATCGTGTGTGGTAAAAAGGAGGTACATGTGCCTTACAAGAACAAGACATTAGTTGTTAAGGGTGATAGTGGTGCATCACGATTAAAAGTGATATCCTGCATTAAAGCAAGAAAATACATAGAAAGGGGATCCCAGTTGTTCTTAGCTCAAGTGACAGAGAAAGAACCGTCAAAGAAACAGTTGCAAGACGTGCCAGTGATTCGTAACTTTCCTGAGGTGTTTCCTGATGATTTGCCAGGACTCCCACCACCTCGACAAGTTGAATTTAGAATTGAGCTTGTGCCCGGAGCCGCACCTGTCGCGCGTGCACCATACCGTCTGGCACCGTCTGAATTGAAAGAATTGTCGGACCAATTGAAGGAACTATTAGAGAAAGGGTTTATTCGCCCGAGCTCTTCACCTTGGGGAGCTCAGAGTTAGTATTTTTTCCGTTCAGAAGAATGACCGATCATTCCGTATGTGCATCGATTATCGCGAGCTAAATAAGTTGACCGTCAAGAATCGGTATCCACTCCCGAGGATTGACGACCTGTTTGATCAACTTCAAGGTTCCAGCGTATACTCAAAGATCGATTTGCGGTCTGGTTATCACCAACTCCGAATTAGAGAAGAAGATATCCCCATTACAGCTTTTCAGACTAGGTACGGTCACTATGAATTTCAAGTAATGCCGTTTGGTCTAACCAACGCTCCTGCGGTATTCATGGATTTAATGAATCGAGTGTGCAAGCCATACCTCGATAAATTTGTGATCGTATTCATTGATGACATACTTATCTACTCCAAGAATAAAGAAGAGCACGAAAAACATTTGAAGATCATTTTGGAGTTACTCAAGAAAGAGCAATTGTACGCCAAATTCTCAAAGTGCGATTTCTGGCTTGAGTCGGTACAATTTCTCGGTCACGTGATCAACAATAAAGGTGTTCACGTGGATCCTGCGAAGGTTGAGGCTATCCGAAATTGGTCTGCACCGACAGAAGTAAGACAATTTTTGGGTTTAGCCGGATATTACCGAAGATTCATCGAGGGTTTTTCGTTAATTTCCAAGCCTCTAACTAAATTGACCCAGAAGAACAAAAAGTATGAATGGGGTACGGAAGAAGATGAAGCATTCCAGACCTTGAAGCAGAAGTTATGCTCCGCTCCTATCCTAGCTTTGCCTAAGGGAACTGAGAACTTCGTTGTATACTGTGATGCGTCGCACAAGGGTTATGGAGCTGTCCTGATGCAGAGGGAAAAGGTGATTGCGTATGCCTCTCGACAACTGAATGAAAGCATGTGGAAAACTACACGTCCCAATCAGTTAGAACAGGGTGTCTGTAGGTTTAAACTTAGACTCTAGATGCATTATTTGTAAGGTACTAAGTGTACCGTTACACAGATCATAAATCTACAGTACATTCTGGATCAAAAGGAACTCAACATGAGACAGCGGCGATGGATTGAACTTTTGAGTGACTATGATTGTGAAATCCGTTACCATCCTGGTAAGGCCAACGTAGTGGCCGACGCCCTGAGTCGAAAGGACAGAGAACCAATAAGGGTTAGATCTTTGGTAATGACGGTACACACCAATTTACCTGAGAGAATACTCAATGCTCAGACTGAGGCGATAAAAGAGGAAAACGTGAAAGCTGAAAATCTTGGAAGGCTGATCAAGCCGATATTTGAGACCCGTTCTGATGGAATCCAATGCTTTGAAGGGCGAATTTGGTTACCATTGTTTGGGGGATTACGGGAATTGATCATGCATGAATCGCACAAATCTAAATATTCCATTCACCCGGGGTCAGACAAGATGTACCAAGACTTAAAGAAGCTCTATTGGTGGCAAACTTAAAAGCAGAATCGCCACCTATGTCAGTAAATGTCTGACCTGTGCCAAGGTAAAGGCTGAGCACCAAAAGCCATCCGGTCTACTCCAACAACCTGAAATCCCAGAGTGGAAGTGGAAAAAAAAGAAAATATAACCATGGATTACGTCCTAAGACATCAAGAACACCTAAGTGGGTTAATTACTCCATTTGGGTTATTTATGACCTGACTAACCAAATCTGCTATTTCTTGCCGATGAAGAAGACTCATCAGCATCGAAAACTCGCCCAAATTTATACTTAAAGGAAATTGTATGTAAGCATGGCGTACCTACGTCAATTATCTCTGATAGAGACAGTTTGTTTACATCAAGATTTTGGAAATCACTGCAAGAAGCGATGGGAACCCAACTGGATATGAGCACCGCTTACCACCCAGAGACAGATGGTCAAAGCGAGAGAACTATTCAGACGCTGGAGGACATGTTACGAGCATGCGTAATTGATTTTGGTAGTAGCTGGGATCGACACTTACCATTGGTCGAATTCTCCTACAATAACAGTTATCATGCGAGCATCAAGGCTGCGCCATTTGAAGCTTTATATGGGCGAAAGTGTAGATCGCCAGTTTGCTGGAGTGAAGTTGGAGATAGCCAACTCACTGGCCCAGAATTGGTCCGAGAGACAACAGAAAAGATTGTTCAAATCAAGAATCGGTTGCTAACTGCCAGAAGCCGTCAGAAAAGTTATGCGGATGTTAGACGCAAACCGATGGAATTTCAAGTGGGTGATATGGTCATGTTAAAGGTATCGCCTTGGAAGGGGGCGAATCCCGCTTTGGGAAACGTGGTAATTTGAGTCAGTTACATTGGGCTATTTAAAATCATAGAAATAATTGGTCCCGTGGCATACAAGCTGGAGCTTCCTGATAAACTCCGTGGAATTCATAGCACCTTCCATGTTTCGAATCTTAAGAAATGCCTGGCGGATGAAAACTTGGTTATCCTACTTGAAGAGATCCAACTTGACGACAAATTGCACTTTATTGAAGAACCAGTAGAAATCATGGACCGCAAAGTAAAGCAGCTCAAGCAAATTCGAATTCCCATTGTCAAAGTTCGATGGAATTCAAGGCGAGGTCCAGAATACACTTGGGAGCGAGAAGATTTCTTCAAAAGAAATTACCATCATCTCTTCTCGAGTAATCAGAAGACAAGAAAGAGGAATCGAGCACCGGGACGGTGCTCCTGTAAGGAGGGGAGGATGTAACATTCCGTATTTAAGGTCACTATTTATCCCGAGCATCATTTCTATTTTTCATTTCAAGTGAAGCTATTAAATTTTCTCGTTGCGCGATTTAGAGAATTTCTCGTTATAGGCCTTGAGAGAGCCGTGTTTAGAATTTTTATTTCGTCTTTGTGTCTCAAGTGATTTAATATTTCCATAATATTTTCCCCATGATTATACTTTGCATTATTAGTACTTTTCGTTTTATCTCGCGTTTTAGCTTAAACCTCGCGTTTATTAATAAACCTTACTTTTACTTAACAAATACTTACCCTAAACTTTTAATTAATTATACACATTACAAAATCAAATTTTTTTTTAATATAAAAACCCTATTCTAGGCCTATGGCCGGTTTTGCCCAACACCACACACAACCTCTTTTACATTTTCTATAAACCATTATTAGTTTCACTTCTCCATACATGCATCTTTATAAAACCATTCATTTCCAAAAACTTCTCCTCCTCCCTTGTGCTTCTTGCTGCCGTACACCACCCTACCACCACCACCACTCTCACAAAAACTTTCTACTCATTTTTATCATCTTATCATCATCCTAAAACCCCTTGCAAAGTTTGGTAGATTTTCTTGAAGTTTTGAAGAAGTTATTGAAGTTTTAATGGAAGGTTTAAATCAAGACTAGGTTGGATCTTGGACTATTGTTATTTAGGGTGTATTGAACCCTTGTGAGTCAAGATTTAGGGTGTTGGAGTGGGTCTAACTCAGCCCCTAACAAGAGAAGTGTTTATGGTTTTGATTTTCTTGTTTTAAGGTCACTATTTATTTCGAGCTTTATTTCTATTTTTATTTTAATTTTGATCCATGAAAATGGATGTTTGATTCTGGAAATGCATGTTCATATGGTGTATGAGTTGTGTTTAAGAGCTTGGTATGGCATTGCATCATGGTTAGAGTTAGGATTGATGTTTGGATGGGTTTTGGAGTAAATAATTAGGACTGTTTTGAAACAGTAGCAAAAATGTGTTCTAGCAGAAATATTTTGGCTTGGAGACTATGATTAAATTACATGTCTGGATAGATATATGTCTTGGCATCATAGGATAGTTGGATGCCTAACCAACTCCTTGGGATGAGGGAGATATGGTTAAAATAAGAAAATAGGTCAAATCTGGACCTATGATTAGAAAATGAGTTAAACTCCATGTTTTTGCAATAAAAGGTTAGGTTTTAAAGATTGGGTCAGTGGTAGACATATTAAGGAAGCTATAGCATTTGGCCTCACCTTCATTGCTATCATGGTTTAGGAATTATGGCCATTTCCGTAAAGGGTAAATTTTTTGGAAACTTTCTGTTTTGGGTAACCAGGGGTAAAACAGTCTTTTCACATAGTTATGAAACTTTGTAGATTATGAGTCTTACATTTTTAGAAACTAGACATAAAGAGCTTTCCAGGAGTGAAAGCCTCACATTTAGAACATTTATGAGCTAGGAGATATGAGTTCATGAAGTCGAGTTAAAATCAAAAACTAAGTTTTTACGTCTAGTCTCAAAATTTAAAAACGTATAGTACACTTTGATAAAATAAAAATTAAAAGCCGAAACTTAGTAGGTGTTTATTTACCTATAAGACCAGATCACAAGTCATTTTGGGATTAAAAAGGATTTGGGGAAGTTCTAGTGGAATACCATGCTTATCTCGGAAACATATCTCATGATCACTTGTTAAATTTTTACGTATTGTTTCTTTCTACGTACTAAGTCGCGTCACATCTTTTAGGAGGTTCTTGGGAGTACTTCCCGCTCATTCAAGACTCGTCACACTTCTGATCTAATTGTTCTCTCGGTGAGTTCATAGCCTCGCCTTTCTACTTATAAATGTTTTTATAAACCCCGCGAGGGAGATACATGCTAGTTTTATAAATTGAACACACGTGATTTTCGGTCTAGGTCCCGATTGTGAACTAATTGCATAAGTTACCTATGCAAAAAGGCCCCACTAATTTCATGCACTGTTAATTACTAAGATGGGTAAGCGCTAGTACATTAAGTAGATCTATTGGGCCGTGACTGCCTGTCTGGGGTTGTGACATCCATGCGCGATCACCCCTAAAGGACATTTTGTATTGAGAATGATTTGGAATATTGAAAAATTACCTAGTTGTGGGGCAAATGATTACATATTTATAATATGTTGGTTAACGTTTCAGTGGCATGAGCTTAATGCATTAGTGATTATAACTTGTTTGATCCACAAGTTTGCGATGATTAAAAATACTTGTGTTCACTCTTTATTTCATATAAACTCTATGGATTCACTCAACGTTTTCGTTGACTTTTTAGCATGTTTTATCTCAGGTAATCAGGGATGAGGGGGCTGGAGTAGCGAATGGAGTTTAGCCGCGAATGTTTTTGATAAACTTGTTTTGTTCATTCATTAAAAACACTTTGTGTTATGGTTTTAAAACTTATGTTATGATGTTGTATGGTGACGATCTTGTGGACAAATTTTCGACTCTGATCTTACATGAATGGGACAATGTTATGTTTTAAACGTCTCTTTTGAGTCGTTCTTTATATTCTTATGTTGTTGTGCTATGACTTAACACCCAAACTGTTGGTTCCGCTGCGAAATAAATTTGGGGGTGTTAAAACCACTTAAGGGGAAGTGTTCACTAGTTGCTTATCTACCGAAGACCCCTATTAGATGATTACAAAAAGGGGAAGAAGACTATATACATTGTTGTCAGCTATTTTAACGTGGTGACATGTACAAAAGGGATTGAACCCCCCCCGGGAAAAAAAAAAAATTCAAGAGGAAGCTTTTTAAGCTTGGTTTGGAGCAAGTGAAAAGTCAGGGACGATGAATTTATCCTTTTTGGGGCATTCTCGAATCGAAATGCATCTTGTTCTACGATCCCTAACAGTTATGAAAATAACGAAAGTCAAAATATTCTTAGTTTACTAATTAAAAAAAGTTTTGAAAAATGAGAAAACGGGGTGTTTTATAACTTGTGACTTCTTAACTCTCTCCACAAAAATCTTTGCTACTTTTCAAAGATTTAGTTTGGGGAATTTTGATATGTGTGAAAACACATATCCGTTTTATATCAAAAATAACCCATAAAAGACAAAATTATGCTTAAAATGCTTGTATATTGCTTGTTTTGTCTTTGTGATTGTATATGTATGGATATAGCAAAAATCGTAAGAAAACGGTCAAAGTCGGACAAACACGGACACGGGAAAGGAAAGAGTATACAAAATCCGGGGATTTGATAGCAAGAAAGTATAAAAGTCAGCTCATAGTCAACATTGGTCAACTACCACGAGACAAAACCTTTCAAAATTTCCAAAATGCCCTTAATGTTAAATCAAAATTCATAAAAAGCCCCTAAAACCCTAACACCGTTATCTTTTATTAATAAAAGATAACGGTCGATAACTTCTTTTATTAACCCAAAAACCTACACCTGTTAACCTTACCCGTGGCCCAATACCCTTTGTATAAGCCCAAAGTCAAACGATTTTTACCCAAGTCAAATAAATCAAACGCACCCTTTCATAAAAAGTAAAAACGCGAGAAAAGTGGCTTTTACTGTTCATCATCTTCTCTACTTGACCATGCGTTAAAATCAAAGGGTAAAATGAAATTGACATGGCCAAAAGATGATTCCAAGTGCTATATGCCATCTCAGTAAAGAAAATGTCATTTCTAGCATCTCATTGGTCCAAGCCAACTAAAGAGGATCACGGGATTGTAAAGAAACACTCATAGAAGTGGGTTTTTACACTAAAACCTTTGGTAAAGAAGCACAACAGCTCTGATACACGGATTGTCACACTGGCAATCCGTGTGATCACTTATTGATCTAAGGGCTATGATTTGACAGCCAATGATTGCAAGGAATGAATGAACATGATCAAAGGAAGCGTATAACAGATTTGGGAACCTAGAAGCTTCACTCAGCTGCTATATAAAGAGATCAACTTCTCACACGCATTATCTCCTTTTTTCTGCATTTTTTTAGGTTTTAGTAGCTTATGTAATTTTTCATTTATAAATGTAATTTCCTTTTAAGCTTTTGTAATCTATTTTGAATATCAATAAAATTATAGTTTGCTTTATAAAATTTGTTTGTGCTCCTTTATTTTCAAAAGCTCATTTTTATTCAAATGTTGTTTAATAAGCTTGGCACTGTCTCATAAACTCATTATAAGCTCTCTAAGTCTCTAAGCTTAGATTAGAGCTCAAATTGATCAATAATCTAATTAAATGTTTAAAATCAGAATACCTTTGATATAAATATGGATTTGAGCTTTTTGAATGATGAACTAGCAATGGAAGAGTTCATAGGACTTAACTAGCTTATCCTTGTGATAAGCTAGAGCTTGTTGATAGCTCACTTGAGCATATTAAGCCTTTGTTTTGCTAAGGCAATTATAAGTTTCTCTTTCATTCAATTTTTAGCTTATTTTCATTCAGCTTATTCTAGTGCTTATTTTTGGCTTAATTATAGCTTAATTGTTCTAATATAGCTTATTAGTTAATCATGTTCATCTATTTTTTGTTTATATTACTTAAATCTTAGATTTCATTAATTCTGCCTTTAAAACTCATAAAAACAAAAAAAATATTAGCATAACTAGTAGCTTATAGATTCTGCTTTTCAGTAGCTTAAATTTGCTTATTAGGATTATTAGTAGCTTATAAGTATCTGGTATTAGCAATTTGTTCATTAAATCTAAAAATTATAAGCTTAAAATGAGGTTTAACATTTTAAAGGGGTGTTTGGTTCAGGCAAGTACCAACTCAAGTAGTACTGCCTTAGCCATTTAGCCTTTTAAAATTGAGTTTCAATTTCATATTTGAGCTTATAAGATTAGGTTTTGAGGTTCTTCTTAGATTAAATCAGTTTATAGAAAGCTAATGTGTAGGGTGTTTGAATCTGTGATTGTTAGCTCAGGTGTATAAGCAGTTTGAGCTTATGCTTGTTTCAGCTAGTTTCATTAATCAAACTATCTTCAATTTTAGTTAATACAAGTGTTTAAGCCAAGTTTTTTTTAACCTGCATTTGTTGGATTTAAGTTTGGGACATTTTAGTGCAAACTGCATTAGTAGTTAAAATACACAAACTGTCACTTCTTAAAAATCAGAAGGTAAATTTAGTTTTTAGGATTTAACTTTCAGCAAATAAGTAGATTACAGGTCATAGTTCATGAGTTAGCATTTAGTTTTTTTGAAAAAATTAGGTTATCTAGTAAGATGTTTTTAGCTGTCAATTTGCATTTTGTCTTTTGAAAAATCAAATGTGTACTCAAAACCTACTGAGTAATTCAGCAGTTTTCACATAGCTTTTTCATTAAGCACTTAGTTTTCAAAATAATTTTTAAAAGTAGATTTAGGTAGCTTATTAGCTGTAGTATAAGCCTGCATAAGCCAGATTCCCACAAGGATCCAATAGCTCATTGAAAAATAAGCTTAAAGGTCCTTGCAGGGCCTGTTTGGTTCTAAGATTTTCATTAAGTGCTTATTAGAGAATAGTAGCTTATAGCTTGTAGGTTTAACTTAATTTTTGTTTAGACTAGCTCATTAGGATAGATTAAATTTGTTCTTAGCTTTTTAAAGTCAGAGTTAGCTTATTTTAGCTTTTTCATTTAAACCAAAAGCACCTAAGTTAGTAACTATTAGCTTTTTCATAGTGCTTTTTCTTTGCTTATTTGTATTTCAAAATGAATTTTCTTTGCAATTTTAAATAGCTTTTATGTTAGGCTTTAAGTAGTAATTAATCTTATCTTCATAAGGTTCTGTCTTTGAGCTTAAAGTTAAGCTCAAAGTTATCACTCTGTCTGTTTTGAAATCTGTAGGCATTCATTAAAGTTTAATTTGAATTTTAGCTTATGGCTTATATCTTTGTGCTTATTTCTGTCATAAGTAGCTTATTAGGGTAGACTTAAATAGTTAGTAGCTTATTGATCTTAGTTTTCAGCTTATTTCATATCTTAGGTTCTTAAATTTAAAAAAATATATATAGCTTAAGTACTTCTGTCTGTTTCCTTAGCCATTTTCAGCTTATTTAGTACTTTTCAAAAATAGTGGTTTTTCTTAAAGTAGCTTATTTTCAGCTAATCTACATTTTTGTTTTTAAGTTTTTCAAAAAACAAAAAAAATTGAAAAAAGCAAGGCCTGGGACTCGAACCCACGACCTTGCATTCACACACACACACACACACTTAACCATCTTGCTACAATAGCTCATCCGTGAGTCTTTCCTCACACTTTTCTTTTATAATATTTTTGTTTCCTTTTTCTTATTATAAGCCGTAGCTTATATATGGCTTATTTGGGCTTTTCACTTACGCTCATTTCTAGGTTTTATTTTTATTAAATCCTGCACTTTATTTTACACTTTCAGTAATTTTTATAGATTTTTAGGATTAAGTTTGTTATTTCTAATCATTTTTCTTTGTTAAAATATTTAAAAATCATAAAAAATAGAAAAATAATCAAAAAAATATAATTCTTTTTTAGGAAATTTTCTTTTATCATATAGTTTCTAGGAAAATTAGTTTTGCTTCCGTAGGATTAAAATTGCAAGATTTCAATTTTTAAAGAACGGGAATTGTTTCCGTTCACGTTTTTCGTGTTTTTAAGCTCATTTCAATTCCGTTTTTGTTCTAGTTTGCTTTCAATTTACTTTTTAGTCAATTAGAGTCTATTAAAAGAGAAAAATTCATTTTAGGTTTAATTTTTGAAATTTAGGGTTTTTAATCACCATTTAGGGTCCCCGTTTTGCGTTTTTAGTTAAAGTTTAATTTCCCGTTATTAAAGTTAGGTTTAATTGTCCTTTAATTTGCTTACTTTTAGGATTTTAGAAAACAAATCATCTCTGAACCAATTCAAATCATTGTCCAAATAACAAACGTGGTCTCAATTTCATAAATCTTCGAGGAATACGACCCGGTAATCACTTACCGGTAAATATACGTATTATTATATATAATTGTGAGAATTTTCCTTTCTTCCTTTGTCCTCAAGGGTAGTTTGGTAATTTTCTTATTATTTTATATTTTATTAATACGTGTATAGAATTGTTACAATCAGTGATCTTTGAGCATTCTTTGAGATCATCAGCCACAGTAAATCTCCAAATCATCCTTGTGGTAGTGTTGCCTCTATGTGATGTTGTGACCTTCAGACCGTCATGCTCACACTTTTCTGGATCATGATAGCAAGCATCAGAGTTGCGGAAGCTGTGTTGTAGGTCTTTCAGTTATCATAATGTCCATGATTAAGAATATGAGGTGTGAGCATGGGGTCATGAATCGATGTGTCTCTTGCCAGTAGCTGCTACCGCCAGGATTCCTGCATGTATATGTTAGTAATAAGCTAACGAAAGTATCTTTGCTCACTTTCCTTGAATAAGGTTGCAAGAACCACGGTTCCCCGTTAATCAGTATAAATACTGCTTGTGATCAGGTAAAATTCCGAAGAATCTCCTTGACAGGGTTTCACAGCTGTGCTAGCCGTTCTCAAACCAGAGCGTCTCAAAGTAGACAAAGCACGGAGTGAGTGAACCAGTGAATTAGAAACCCACTGATTAATGAGAAATTGATTTGAAAATCAGTCGCATGTCACTCGGAAAAGAGTTTTTGTGACGCATCGAAAGTTTTATATCATAAGATCACATTTCATCAGAAACACATTTGTTTTGAAAGATATGCATAGTCAATGTGCTCGAAAATCCGTTGTTGAGCACATCGAAAGTTTTTTCAAAAACAACTCGTCAATTCATATACTGGAACAAGTTTGATTCACTCGGAATCGCCCCATCATTGTTTCCCAGTTGTCACAAGTTTGATCCTTAAGAGGATCTCACAAGTTACCTACCAAAAGCTTGTTTGATGATGGCTCTAGAAGGATTTCCACACTCACTTAAAGAACAAAATTTCTCGATTTACACAAAAATTCGAGGAAACTTTTAGTGAAGCGTGGGAACGATTTAAGGAGTTGCTTAGAGCTTGTCCCCATCACGGATTTACGGAGTTAACTCAAGTTGATACCTTTTATAACGGTTTAAACGAGAATGAACAAGACTCCTTAAATGCTGCAGGAGGGGGTGAAAATTCTTTTTGAGTACAGACGGACTGAGAGCTTTAAACATAATTGAGAATAAATCAAAAGTTCGTTATTCACGAAATAGATCAAATGCTTCTAGGATGAATGATACTTCTAGTAAAGGAGAAGAATTGATAAAGCTTGCGATCAACTTTTGACTTAGTCGAAATTGTTTTAAGACAAGTTGTCATCAGTTCAGGTTAAGCGGTTGAGGAATCTTGCGTTACTTGTGGTGGTGCCCATTCTTGGTATAATTGTCCGGCTACCGATAACAATCAGGCTAGTGTTTGTGCGACTACGGGAACTTACAATCAAGTTAACCCTCCAAACCGTGTTAGTAATCAAATGGCACCACCAGGTTTTGCTTCGGTGCAAAACAATGGTCAAAATAGGTTTAATCAGAATCAAGTTCAAGGGAATAATTTTCGGGGAAATAATTTTCATGGAAATCAAGGTTTTCAAGCTCAAAATAATCATGCTCCAAATTTTCAAAACCAAGGATTTCAAAACCAACCGTTTCAAGTGCCTAATAATCAAGTTCACAGAGATTTCATGATTTTTCAAATGGACAAGAGGAATATGATCTGATGTTGAGAAACATGCAAAATCAAACCTAACTCGTTAAAAGGAGACCTTAAGGATATGAAATTCAAACCGATAAAATCTCACAAGCCGTCATGATTGAATCAACAAACTACCTTCAAAAATAATTTGCAAAAATGTATTTATGGATTGTTTCAAAACCAAGCCATCACTTATGGGTTTCTTCGGAAGGTAATACCATTCCAAACCCGAAGTGTGAGATAATAAGTATCTCTCACTCGAAGTGGTGTTGCTTACGAGGGACCTCGATTCCTATATTCCTTCTCCTAATGAGTAGGTGGGACGAGAAATGAGGAGACAACGGATAAAGAGCAACAAATTTCCAAGGAAGTACCACTCAAATCCCACCTCTAGTTATCCCTATTTCTATTCCAGAACCCGATGTTTTGAAGACTTTACCTAAAACCATTCTGGAATCTGATATTTCAAAGAGTTTACCTAAGCCAAATATTCCATATCCTTCACGACGTGATGATCAAAAGTCCTGTGACAAAGCTTCGAATCAAATGGAGAAGATCTTCCAAATCTTTCAAGATTTGCGCTTTGACATTAGTTTCGCGGATGCTTTACTTTTGATGCCAAGATTTGCTCCTACGATTAAGAGTTTGCTTATAAATAAGGAAAAGTTGCTTGAGTTAGCTAAGATACCTTTGAACGAGAATTGCTCAGCGATGCTCCACAAAAAGCTTCCCGAAAAGCTTGGGGTCCTGGCAAGTTTCTTATTCCATGTAATTTTCCAGGAATGGATGTATGCCACGCCTTGGCCGATCTTTGAGCGAGCATAAATCTCATGCCTCTTTCTATATAGAAAAAGCTTTCTCTGCCAGAACTTACACCAACTCAGATGACTTTAGAATTAGCAGACCGATTAAATTCCTTATTCCTAAAGGACTCGCTAAAGACATTTTTGCAAAGTTGGAAAAATTTCATTTTCCTACAGATTTTGTTGTTGTCGATTTCGAAGCCGATCCTCGAGTACCTCTCATACTTGGGAGATCCTTTTTGAGGATCGGTCGTGCTTTAATTGATGTTTATGGAGAAGAAATAACCCTTCGGGTTGATAATGAAGCCGTCACTTTTAATCTAAATCAGACCACGAGATACTCCTCTACAAATGACAAGTCGGTAAACCGAATTGACATCATTGATGCAGTTTGTGAGGAGTATGCTCCTAATTTGATAGATTTTCTAAGTCTTCGGGTGGCAATCCCACCCCCGAGCTGAGCCGTTTACTTCCGAATTCATTTTGGAAGAAATTGAAGCTTATCTTAAGGATGATTCGATTTCACCAGAAATTGAGCATGCCGATTGCAATCCGGAGGAAGATATTCGTTTGATCGAAAAATTATTAAATAATGACCCGTTTCAACTTCCTCCGATGGACCTTAAACAAAGTGAAGTGACCGAGACAAAATCTTCATTGAGAGCGTCCGAACTAGAGTTAAAAATGATTTACCGTTCCTTAGAATATGCTTTTTGGAAGGAAAATATGACTAATTACAATGATTATTGTAAAAGGTTTAAAAAATGATGAAAAAGATGCTCTCTTAAAGGTGCTCAAATCTCATAAAAGGGCGATTGCTTGGAAAATCATCGACATCAAGGGTATCGACCCTTGTTTTTGTACACACAAAATCATGATGGAGGATGATTACAAACCTACGGTTCAAAATAAAAGACGAGTTAACCCAAAAATTCATGAGGTAATCAAAAGAGTCCTAAAAACTTATGTGCTGATGATTTACCCGATCTCTGACAGACCATGGGTTTGTCCAGTGTATTATGTTCCAAGAAAAAAAAAATAAAAAAAAAAAAAGGTGGAATAAACGTTGTTGCTAATGAGAGGAATGAGTTAATTTCAACACGTTTAGTTACCGGGTGGAGAGTTTGTATCGACTATAGGAAATTAAATGAAGCGATTCGAAAAGATCATTTTCCATTTCCGTTTATGGATCAAATGATAGAAAGATTAGCCGGGAATGAGTTTTATTATTTTCTAGATGGATTTTCAGGATATTTCCAAATACCAATAGATCCCCAGGACCAGGAGAAAACTACTTTCACATGCCCGTATGGAACTTTCGCGTACCGTCGCATGCCATTTGGCTTGTGTAATGCTCCCTTTTCAACGGTGTATGATGGCCATATTCCATGATATGATCGAAAAGACTATGGAAGTGTTTATGGATGATTTCTTGGTTTTTGGGGATAGTTTTGATTCATGCCTCTCCAATTTAGAAAAAAATGCTAAAACGGTGTGAAGACACGAATTTAGTTCTTAATTGGGAGAAGTGCCACTTTATGTGTAGAGAAGGAATTGTGTTAGGGCATAAAATTTCGAAATCAGGAATTGAGGTTGATCGTGCTAAAGTCGATGTTATCGCTAAGCTACCTCACCCGACTACCGTTAAAGGTGTTAGGAGTTTCTTAGGTCATGCAGGATTTTACCGCCGATTTATCCAAGACTTTTCTAAAATTGCTAGACCAATGACTCACCTTCTATACCGAAGCTCCAATCTTAGTTGTCCCGGATTGGAACCTACCTTTCGAACTCATGTGTGATGCAAGTGATTTCGCAATTGGTGCGGTTTTAGGACAACGAAAGATGAAGCACTTTCAGCCTATACATTATGCTAGTAAGACAATGACAGAAGCTCAAATTCATTACACTACCACGGAAAAGGAAATGCTTGCCGTTGTGTATGCTTTTGAAAAGTTTTAGCCATATCTTGTCTTATCCAAAAGCATAGTGTATACGGATCACTCGGCTTTAAAGTACCTTATGAACAAACAAGATGCTAAGCCGAGGTTGCTCCGGTGGGTTCTTCTCCTATAAGAATTTGATATCACCATCCGTGATAAAAAAAGGAAGTGAGAACCATGCGGCAGATCATTTATCTAGACTTGAGAACCCTCATAAGGATGTTTTAGAAAACAAGGACATAAATGAACATTTTCCTTTAGAAACTCTTGGAGTTATTTCTAGTGAAAATACCCCCATGGTTTGCGGACTATGCAAATTACCATGCGGGGAATTTTATCATCAAAGAATGTCAACTAAACCAAAGAGGGATGTTTTTTCAAAGGTTGTTTTTATAACATTTTTCTAGGATGCTCCTTTCTTTTTCTGTACTTTGCGGATCAAATCATTCGAAGATGTGTGCATGGGCAAGAAGCTTTTGAAATCCTCAAAGCTTGTCATGAAAGGACCACCGAGGGCCATCATAGTGGCCATCTCCACCGCTCGAAAAGTATTTGATACTGGATTTCCTTTTGGCTACCATATATCGAGATGCTCCATACGATGATCAAAATTCTTGTGATACGTGTCAAGACAAGGTAAACTTTCACCAACGAGATAAGATGACTTCAAATCGTTATCCAAGTTTATGAAATTTCATCGATGTATGGGGTATGATTTCATGGACCATTTCCTTCTTCACATGGGAATAAATACATTCTCGTAGCCGTTGATTATCTTTCAAAATGGGTTGAAGCAAAGGCGCTCCCCACAAATGATGCTAGAGTTGTAGTTAAGTTTTTGAAATCCCTTTTTGCCCGATTCGGAACACCTAGAGCTATTATAAGCGATCGTGGGACCCATTTTTGTAACGATCAGTTTGCTAAAGTAATGTCTAAGTATGGGGTCACACATCGTCTAGCTACCGCTTATCACCCTCAAATGAGCGGTCAAGTGGAGGTGTCCAATCGAGGTTTAAAACGTATTCTAGAAAGGACGGTTGGAGAAAACCGTGCCTCATGGTCTGACAAACTAGATGACGCTTTGTGGGCATTTCGTACTGCTTTTAAGACACCGATTGGTTGTACGCCTTATAAGTTAGTGTACGGAAAGTCTTGCCATTTACCTATCGAGTTAGAGCATAAAGCATATTGGGCTTTGAAACATGCTAACTTCGATCTTAAAACCGCGGGTGATCACCGTAAGCTTCAACTTAATGAACTTAATGAGCTTCGTGATCAAGCTTACGAGAATTCTTTGATTTATAAAGAGAGGACGAAGAAGCTTCACGACTCAAAGATCAAAAACCGCATTTTCAATGTTGGTGATCGAGTTTTACTCTTCAACTCTCGTCTAAAGATATTCTCAGGAAAGCTTAAAACTCGTTGGTCAGGACCTTTCACCATCACCAAAGTTTTTCCATACAGAACCATTGAGTTATCTCAACCCGATGGTCCAAACTTTAAGGTGAATGGTCATCGTGTGAAGCATTACTTCGGAGGGGACTTACCACCCAAGGTAGTCCAAGATCTCCAATCTCTCAGGAGAATTGAATTTGGGATCGAGTCAAGCTATGTGACTCGGTTACCAAAAACAAAGCGCTTCGTGGGAGGCACCCCATGCTTATCCATTTTCTATTTTCTTTCTTATTTCTATTGTGATGTGAGGAGGCTTGTACTCTTCCGATTCTTGTTGTGTTTGTACTTGTGATTGTTTGCAGGATTGACCCAAAATTTTCTGAAGACTCTCGTGTTCGGTGTTTTATCCCGGTCCACTCGAGCTTCCTAGCCTTTGCTTGCCATTAGTTTGGGGAAATCCGATATCCTAAAGATTATTATCGTCTAACATTTATCTTTTAGCACACTTGATAAACGGCTTAAGATTTTTGTGATACTTTCTTCAGGCTTGGGTTATGCATTCGACCTTTTTAAGTTCTAGTATGAGGTTTTGAAGTCTTAGGCTAGGAAATATTGAGGACAATGTTTAATTTTAGTATGGGGAAGTATATCTTCGATATAATCTTGCCTACTGTTACCCACCCGTTGTTCTCACGTACCCCGTTTTCCCACCAAAATTTTCAAAAATATGAAAAATTTCAAAATTTTCAAAAATAAAATAAGTGTTTTTGTCACAATTTTAACTTTCCTGCTGGGTAGAATAAGAATAAATTTTGACTCGATCGAGCGTGTTGAGCTCTAGCTTGTTCCTTAACTTTTAGGCTAAGCATTCGCGATTTTCGCGAAGAACAAAAAATGATAGAGTTAATTATGAGTGGGATGCTAAACAAGGATTAGTTGGAAATCTTAAAAGCTCATGTATGTAATTTGTAGCTTTTTGTCCCATAAGTTCCTAATCAGATTAATATACGTGCTGTTTTTGGAGATTAAACTTAAATCAACAATTTTTATGTAATATATAGCAAAAATTTTAGTCTTAGTTCAAATTTATACTTGAATTTTTCAAAAAAGAAGTCTTCATTTAAATAATATATATGTATATATATATAATAATAATAATAATAATAATAATAATAATAATAAAAGATGTGGGCTGATAAAAGTTTACTACCTCTTGCCGGCTCACAACCGATGTGGTAGTCTTCTAAAGAAAGCCCATAGTAAGAATAAAAATCCGAGACTGATAAAAGTTTGCTGCATCTTGCCGGCTCACAACCGATATTGCAGCCTTCTAAAAGGTCGAGGGTTACAATTGCATAAATGTTTAATATTAAGTTTAAATTAATAAATAGATTTCTTTTTGTTAAATTCAAATATGCTTTTGAACTTTGACTATTCTATTTTAAAGCTATGTATATACGGGAAACCTAAGAGTTTTTGAAACCTAAGGTCTGTGAGTCCCGATACTAGTCTCTGTGGGGTGTCAAAAGCCTGGTCACTTAGCCGCAAGGTTGGGATGTGCCAAGACGAAAGTCGCTACATGGGATGATCTCGCCTTCAAACTCATTATTCTTGGGTGGAACGTGAAGCATAGTATTTTGTAAAACGTTGATCCATGGTTGAAATTCAAAATAGCACACTCACTTAAGATATAATAAATGTCGGGAGTAAAAAGTTCACAAGTTGCAAATATGAGTAGTGTTAGCATCTTTACTGATATTTAGCTGTGATTTCGTTTTAAGCTTGGTTTGGATAAGTGAAAAGTCGGGGACGATGAATTTATCCTTTTTGGGGCATTCTCGGATCGAAATGCATCTTGTTCTATGATCCCTAACAATTATGGAAATAACGAAAGTCGAAATATTCTAAGTTTATAAAAAAATGAAAAAGTTTTATAAAAATGGGAAAATGGGGTGTTTTATAACTTGTGACTTCTTAACTCTCTCCACAAAAGTCTTTGCTACTTTTCAAAGATTTAGTTTGGGGAAGTTTTGAGGTATTTGGTTTTAAAGCATATAATATTGCGTGAGGACACACAATCGCTTAGTTTGGGGAATTTTGATATGTGAGAAATCACATATCCTTTTTATATCAAAAATGTCCCATAAAAAGATAAAATTATGCATAAAATGCTCGTATATTGCTTGTTTTGTCTTTATGATTGTGTAGGTACGGATATTGCAAAAATCTCAAGAAAACAGTCAAAACCGGACAAACACGGACACAGGAAAGGAAAGAGAGTACAAAAGCCAGGGATTTGATAGCAAGAAAGGACAAAAGTCAGCTCAAGGTCAACTCATAGTCAACATTGATCAACTACCAGGAGACAAAACCTTTCAAAATTCCTAAAATGCCCATTAATGTTAAATCAAAATTCATAAAAAGCCCCTAAAACCCTAACACCGTTATCTTTTATTTATAAAAGATAACGGTCATTAACTTCTTTTATTAACCCAAAAACCTAAACCTGTTAACCTTACCCGTGGCCCAAAACCCTTTGTATAAGCCCAAAGTCAAACCATTTTTACCCGGGTCAAAGAAAAATCAAAACACACCCTTTTATAATTTTAAACGCGCGAAATATTGTTGTTACTGTTTATCTTCTTCTTCATTTTACCACATGCTCAAAACAAGGGGTAAATCAAAATTGACAGCATGGAAGAATAATTCAAGTACCAAGTAGTGATGTGGCAGAGTTTTACATCATGAGAGTCTCTCATTGGCTAAAACCCACAAGGAATGACACGCATGACATAAAAGAAACACATGGGGAAATGGATTTTTACACTAAAGTTAGTGTAAAAGAAGTACAATGAGCGTGATACACGGAATGCCACGTTGGCAATCCGTGTGATCAAATCTAATCCAACGGCTCAAAGTTGAGATCCAATGATTAGAGATGAAGGAAGGGCCAGGATTAAGGGGAGCGTTTAACAGAATTTGGGACCTGAAAGCATCTCTTCAAGGCTATAAATATAGCTCCTCACTCACACACACATCATCTCCCTTTTTCTGCATTTTTTTTAGGTTTTAGCAGCTTATGTAATTTTTTCATTTAAAATGTAATTTCCTTTTAAGCTTTTGTAATCTGTTTTGAATATCAATAAAATCATAGTTTGCTTTATAAAATTTGTTTGTGCTCCTTTATTTTCAAAAGCTCATTTTTATTCAAATGTTGTTTAATAAGCTTGTCACTGTCTCATAAGCTCATTATAAGCTCTCTAAGTCTCTAAGCTTAGATTAGAGCTCAAATTGATCAATAATCTACTTAAATGTTTAAAATCAGAATACCTTTGATATAAATATGGATTTGAGCTTTTTGGATGATGAACTAGCAATGGAAGAGTTCATAGGACTTAACTAGCTTATCCTTGTGATAAGCTAGAGCTTGTTGATAGCTCACTTGAGCATATTAAGCCTTTGTTGTGCTAAGGCAATTGTAAGTTTCTCTTTCATTCAATTTTTAGCTTATTTTCATTCAGCTTATTCTAGTGCTTATTTTTAGCTTAATTATAGCTTAATTGTTCTAATATAGCTTATTAGTTAATCATCTTAATCTGTTTTTAGTTTATATCACTTAAATCTTAGGTTTCATTAATTATGCCTTTAAAACTCATAAAAACAAAAAAAAATATTAGCATAACTAGTAGCTTATAAATTCTGCTTATTCAGTGGCTTAAATTTGCTTATTAGGATTATTAGTAGCTTTTAAGTATCTGGTATTAGCAATTTGTTCATTAGATCTGAAAATTATAAGCTTAAAATGAGGTTTAACATTTTAAAGGGGTGTTTGGTTCAGGCAAGTACCAACTCAAGTAGTATTGCCTTAGCCATTTAGCCTTTTAAAATTGAGTTTCAATTTCATTTTTGAGCTTATAAGATTAGGTTTTGAGGTTCTTCTTAGATTAAATCAGTTTATAGAAAGCTAATGTGTATGGTGTTTAAATCTGTGATTGTTAGCTCAGGTGTATAAGCAGTATGAGCTTATGCTTGTTTTAGCTAGTTTCATTAATCAAACTATCTTCAATTTTAGTTAATACAAGTGTTTAAGCCAAGTTTTTTAACCTGTATTTGTTGGATTTAAGTTTGGGACATTTTAGTGCAAACTGCATTAGTAGTTAAAATACACAAACTGTCACTTCTTAAAAATAAAAGGTAAATTTAGTTTTTAGGATTCAACATTCAGCAAATAAGTAGATTACATGTCATAGTTCATGAGTTAGCATTTAGTTTTTTGAAAAAATAGGTTATCTAGTATGATGTTTTTAGCTGTCAATTTGCATTGTGTCTTTTGAAAAATCAAATACTCAAAACCTACTGTGTAATTCAGCAGTTTTCACATAGCTTTTTCATTAAGCACTTAGTTTTCAAAATAATTTTTAAAAGTAGATTTAGGTAGCTTATTAGCTGTAGTATAAGCCTGCATAAGCCAGATTCCCACAAGGATCCAATAGCTCATTGAAAAATAAGCTTAAAGGTCCTTGCAGGGCCTGTTTGGTCCTAAGATTTTCATTAAGTGCTTTTTAGAGTTTTATTGATTATTGCTTTTAAGCTTTTGTTTAATTCTTATACTAATTAGCTTATTAGGTTAAAATTCAGTTGTCATTAGCTTATTAAATCAGTAGGATTAGCTTATTAGCTTTTTCATTAAAAATCCAAAAATATTAAGAGTAGCCTGTAGCTTTTTCTTATTGCTTTTTCAGTACTCATTTAGATTTCAAAATGTTTTTTGATTACTGTTTTAAGAAGCTTATTAGCTGGTCTTTAAGTAGGTTATAAGCTTTTTGCTCTAAGGATCCATTTGTGAGCTTAATTTTAAGCTTGAAACTGCCCTTGCAGGCTGTTTGATTTTTAGTTAGTGTTTAAGAGCTTATTAGGATAATTCAGCTTATGGCTTTTGATTCTATGCTTATTTCTAAGTCAGGTTAGCTTATTAGGTTAGGTTTAGTGTAAAAGTAGCTTATTAAGTCTTAGGTTTAGCTTATTTCATGTTTTCAAGTTCTTAAGTTTTATATAAAAGCTAAAAAAGAAAGTTTAGCATTTTTCTGTCTTTTAAGCCGATTTCCAGCTTATTTAGTGAATTTCAATAATAGCTGCTTTTATTAATAGTGTTTATATTCAGCTTTTCTACAACTTTGTTTTTTAAAGTTTTTCTAAAAAAAAGGGAAGATGGAAATCGGGGGTGAGCAAGGCTCGAACCCCCGACCTCAACATCCTCA